>JAHWFP010041705.1:0-16031 GCA_023313725.1 Lithobius niger | reverse complement strand
TCACCGAAAATTCAAGGGAAAATATTTTTGGTTTGCTGAACTGTGTGGAGCATAAAATTTTGGGGTAGGTGGTATTGTGTTAATCTTGCTGTTTCTACGTGATGTTGACATTTAGCCACTGTACACGGCGGTTGCCGATCTTTCGATTGGTTACCTTCGTCATCGGATTCGATAATAGACGGCCGATGTTGAATAAAATATTTTCTACATTTTCTGACGGTCGATCGAATCCAGAGCTGATCTGTGGGATTCGGTAAAATTTTACCAAACTGACAACCAAATACACAACTTCTTTCAACCTTATTTAAACATAATTAAAAATATAGCCTAATTTTGTTTACCAATGTTATTTGAATTTTATGCAAGCTCGGCTTTAAATTAGCATTTCAATTACACACCTGTTGAAAAATCCATAGCCAGTTTTACTTTGAAAGTTCATGTCAGAATTGGAAAACAATTTTAAATAACGCATAATTTTAAAATTGTGCATTATTTAAGACTGTTTCCAATTTTAAACAGCTTGCTGGGATGCGTCGGGGTGCCCATTGCCGACGATCCCAGACAAGCACGGGAAGAGATTGGGACAAACCTTTTCAATGACAATTGATTTATTGGCTAGCGTCACATAAGTCAACTGCACTGATGGAGGCCATCTTTCTCTCTCTTTCTCTTCCGGGTTCGCCACCAGGTGGCGAGCGGGCGCTCGAGTTGGGGAAGGCCAACCGTGTGAAGGATGCGTGGGTCCTAGAGGGCCTTGCACCTTCACACGCTCCCCCCTCTCCATAAAAGTGAGGCGTCGTCGCCCCAAGGTAGGCTACCCGTTCACAAACTTACGCTACGTGGTCCTCCTTGAGATTACAAAAAAAAAAAATCATTTTAAAGTTACAATAAAATTCGAAATGTGCTATATGTCCAAATTAGTGTTCACGGTGAAGAAAAAAAAATTTAATCCTGAGTCAGGGACACGTTTCTCCCACACCAAAAAAAATATTTTTCCCTCTTCGTTCTGCGCACTTTTTGGTTTTGCGCCCCTAGGGTGCGGCTTAGTTCATCAGGCACGGTTTGCACAGTTCAAGAAAAACAAATTTTTATCTTATCTTCTTGCCGAAGCTTCTGGTTTCAGAGGTTGCGTGCAACTCACGACTGACTTTCACATTTACTCAAGCTTGCACTTGCGCCCCGAAGGTGCGTCTTAGTTCCATTGCTGGTGTGGCACTTGTGTGTTTGTGTTGCAGTCGTGGTTGTTTGTACACGGTGGGGGAAAAAAAATACTCCCTATTGCGCCCCGAAGGTGCGACTTAGTTCAAAGGCCATAGTATGTGGTGTCGTGTTTGCGTCACAACGGTTGCACTTTTGCGCCCCGAAGGTGCGGCTTAGTCACTGGACCTCTACATGGTTCCTCACAGTCATCGAGCGATGGTGGTGGCACTTGCTTCTGCGTGGGCGCTGGGGTGGTGAATTGGAGTTGCTCGACTTCTCCTGGTGATGCCTCCTTCACTGCTGTGTGGCTGCTGCAGAGTCGTCGTTTTGGAGCCTTGTCTTTCGGGGATTTTGGATGTCGTTGACCAACTTGTTTTTTAATTCCTTACCTCTCGTCTTGGTCTTTCTTTGTTATTCAAATGTCTTGGTTCCTTTTTTGCTTTTACACTCGTGCAGTGGTCTTTGGTCACCTCTTGACGTATAGCTCGTCTTTTTCACCTCCCTGCTCCCATACAGCCGCACGCCTGCCGCCTCCTCCCTCTCCTACTGTGACTTGTTCATGTCGGTCCAGTCCTCGTCTTCCAGGTTGCTAAAGGGTAGACTGGACATTAGGCAGACGAAGTCCTTCAGGTGGGCTGGTGTCTTTCTGACTCTGCCTGCTCTGGTGGTGGTTGATGGTTGGTTGTTGTCGTTTTCTGAGTCTGAGGAGTCTGGGGTTTCATCGTTTTGATTCCAGTTTGGATCGGATTCATGTTTGGAGCTGCTGGAGCCTGACTCGTCGTCGTCGGATGCTTCCAGGTCTGACTGGTCGTCTGGAATCATGTCTGGGTTTGCATCGTTGACGTCGCTGGTGGTCGGGGTTGGTTGCGGTCCCTTGCGATCCATGGTAACTGGGTCCCAGTATGGTTCGAGCTCCTTTGCATTGATCACCTTGGTGTCGGAGGCGTCGTTGATCGAGGTGATGCGGTATGTAACTGGGCTTCTTTTCTCTACGACTCGGTACGGCGCTTTGAACAGAGGTTCCAGTTTTTTCGCGATTCCTTTGTCGGCGCTCGAGAGTACGTGGTTCCTTGCTTTGACTAGTTCGCCCACCTTGAAGATTGTTTTGCGGTGCTTTTGGTCGTAGGAGATTTTTGCTCCTCGTGCTGCCTCCGCAAGATGAGCAGCGACTAAGTCGTAGGCTTTTTCTCTAATCTTGCTCGTTTCTTCGGCATATTCTTCAGGCGTTCTGTGAGTTGTCGTGTCGGGTAGGCTGATGACTTTGAGTGGTACTCTTGGGTCTCGGAGATGCAGTAGGTAGTACGGCGTTTCTCCAGTACTGATGTGTGGCGATGTGTTGATAGCATACTAGAGAGTCGGCAGTAGTGGTCCCCAAGTAGTCTCGTGGTCCTGGAGAAATGCACGAATGCATCCCTTCATCGTCCGATGAGCCCTCTCTGTGGCATTCGCTTGCGGATGATATGCCGTGGTGCGATGATGTCGTATGCAGGTGGTCTCGAGTAGGTTGGTAAACAGCTTTGAGATGAACGCCGCGCCATTGTCGGAAACAAGTATGGCTGGCGGTCCATGCTCGTCCAGGATGTGCTGCTTGAATTTGCGTGCGGCCGTTTTTGCAGTTGCCACTTTGGTGGGAATGAGCCATACGAACTTTGTGAAATAGTCCATCATGGTCATAATGTACTTGTGGTCGTGCGTGGATGGAGGGAGTGGGCCGACGAAGTCGATTCCCATCATGTGGAATGGAGAACTTGGGATGACTGGTTGCATGTCACCGATGCGTCGTTGTTGGGATGTCTTGGCAATTTGACATACATGGGAGGATCTCACGTATGATTTGCAGTCTGAAAACATGTGTTGCCAATGTGCTACTGCTCTCAGCCTCTGCATCGTTTTGGTCACTCCTAAGTGTCCTGCTTGCTTGTGATCATGGCAGCCCCTTAGGTAGGTATGACGCAGTATCTTTGGCACGTAGATGCGTCATGCATGTTCCGAGTGACCTCTTGTCGGAGCCACAGGGTCAACGTAGTAGAGTGCTCCGTCGGTGTCGAAGGTGTAGCTGCGTCTTGTCTTGATAACATAGTTGTACGTCTCATCTTTGCCTGCAAGTTCGGGTCGAGATAGAGCTTTCGAGATGCGTCTTGCGACTGGGTCGGCTTCTTGTGCGATCTTTACTTGCATCTTGTCTCTGATGTCGATTTCTGGTTGAGCACGTATGTACAGGAGTGGGTGCATCGACGTCTTGTGCTCTTGAACCAGTTCTTCGATTTTGGTTGTCATGGTCGGTTTGTCTTTGTTGGTGTTTGTTGTCTCGCCTTCGTCGTCGGGGTTGTCTGGTGCAGGATTTCGTGACAGGGCGTCTGCTACGATGTTGTCTTTGCCTGGCCGATGAATGACTGAAAAGTCGAAGGTCTGCAGCCGGATTGCCCATCGAGCTGTTCTCGCTGAAGATGTTTTCTTGGATAGAATCCATTTCAGAGCGGAGTTGTCTGTTATCAGGAGAAATTTGTCGCCTGCGAGGTATGTCTCCCAATGTTCGATTGCTTCGATGGCGGCGAGAGCCTCGAGTTCAAAGACGGGATACTTCTGTTCTCGGTCTTTCAGCATTCGACTGAAGAATTCGATGATTTTGGTTTCACCGTTGATGCTCTGTGTCAACATGGCTCCAAGACCTTCTGTGGACGCATCCGATTCCACGATGAATGGTTGTGAGAAGTCTGGCAAGGCTAGGATGCCTGCGATTAGCAGCTTGCTCTTCAGAGTCTGGAAGGCTCTCTGGTGCTCATCTTTCCACTGGTACTCGTGGTCTTTCCTCGTGAGGTGATGGAGGGGAGCCGCAATGAAGGAAAAGTGGTCGATGAATTTTCTGAAGTACCCGCATAGGCCCAAGAAAGCTTCCAGTTTCTTCCTTGTGGTTGGACGAGGGCAGTTGCGGATGGCAGTCCTGTGCTCCGTTGAAAGTTCGATGCCTTTTGTCGTAACTTTGATTCCAAGAATTTTGAGTTCTCGGACGCCAAAAAAGCACTTTTTTCTCTTTAGGGTGAAGCCTGCATCCCTGAGACACTTGAAAATTTCCATGATTGCCCAGCAATGTTCCTTCCACGTGTGTGTGGCTATAATAATGTCATCAATATATAAGATGCACACGTGGTTGATGAGGTCACCGAGGATCAGGGTCATGGTCCGTTGGAAGGCTTGACTGGCTGTCTTCAGGCCGAACGGTAAAACCTTAAATTTAAATGCGCCTCGATGGCAGACGAATGTCGTGCAGTCTTGGGGAGCTGGTTCCAGTGGGATCTGGTGAAACCCCTGCTCGCCGTCCAGAAGGGAGATATACTTCGCTCCGGCGAGGAAGTGGAACACTTCGTCCGTCCGAGGTATCGGATAATTGTCTGTTTTGATCCACGAGTTCAGGTAGCGGTAGTCGAGTATTGGCCTAAATCCCCCTCCGTTCTTCTTGCGCTTGAGGAAAAAGGGTGATCCCCACTGGCTGTCGGATGGTTCGATCCTTCCTGAAGCTAGGAGTTCATCCATCATCTTATTTATCTCCCTCTTGATAGCGGGTGAAGTCGAATAAACTCTTTGGGACATTGGTTTGGCTTCCGGGTTGAGTTTGATCTGATACTCGGTACCCTTCAGTCTCCCTGGTTTCCCCGGAAAAATATCCTTGTTTTGCTCAAGGAGCCAGTCAAGAAATTCGAATGCTCCTTTGGTGAGGTTGTTCAGCTTTTCTGTGCCTTCCTGGGTTTGGACGAACCAGGCTGAGTTCATGACCGGCGTGTGCGGATTCGCTGCGTGAGCGGCGAGCTGAAAAGAATGTCGGATGTCTCCGTCGAAGTTCCTGATGTTGTTGGCATGATCCACGTGTAACTTCACCTTCCTGGCGTAGTCTCTGCCGAGGATGCAGCTAATAGCCAAATCGTCTGCGACACTGAATTCTTGGGTCAGATGTCTGCCGTGCGTGACTATGGCGTTTTTTATCGTGCCGATGGTCTTGATCCCTGGTTCACCGTTGGCGAGTGTCGGCTGAATGCCAGTGAACGGCTGCAGATCTTGCATGGCATGCGGGTTGAGTGTCGTTAGCCAGTCGGTGCGGATGTAGCTTGAGGTTGACCCTGAGTCAAGCCCTGCGTAGAAACCTTTGGCGTAGGCTACCACGTGCATCGATTGCATGTCATCGGACGGTCCGATGTGCATGGTTTCTGGTGGCGGTCTTTGTTTTCTAGGCCTTCTTGGTGCGGAGCAGAGCGAAGAAATGTGCCCAATTTCATCACAATTGTAGCATGTGACGTTTCTGTGCCATGGCTTGGGACGCGGAGGACGTCGCTGTTGTGCGCTGTTTGCTTGGTGCCGTTGTTCGGTTTGGGGCTGAGGAGCGGCAGGTGCAGCTGAGGGAGCGACGAAAGCTGGTGATTCCGCATTCAATACAGAAGCGTAGGTTGGCTGACTTACTGGGATGGTGCGATCAATCAACGCTGGTGGCGGTGCTGAGGGTATCGGTGTTGGTGCGGTGGTGGCGCTCCGATTCGTCGCTGGTGCTTGTGGTTGATGGTATGGGACGCTGTGGTGAGACTGTTGGCTTTGACGTTGGTGCTTGTCGTCTTGGCTGGTCGTCTGCAGTGCCCATGTTGATGTTGGTTGACTTTGGTTGTGAGCCGTTGTTTGTTTGTAGTTTGATTTTTGTTCTCCAGTTTTCTCTGGGAATCGCATGAAGTTGGGTAAAGTTTTGATGCGTTCAAGGAGTGCTTCTGGTGAGCGAAGGTCCATGGGTGCTAATGTCTTCCTGTACTTGTTGTTCATCTGTGCAATTATCAGATCAGTTTCTGATTTTTTATCCAATTTATTTTGCAGTTTGCGAGTCTGGCGTAGCATTCTGTGTACAAAGTCTGCCGGTGTTTCTCTGTATTGTTGACGTGCGTTGTAGATTTGTGCAAGTCGTTCTTGCTCAGTGAAGGGTTTCTTGAACTCTTCATGTATGGCTGCTTTCATTTCTCGCCAGTTGGATGGTTTCATTTCAAGTGCCTTCCACCAGTTGTAGTACCTGCCCCTTAAATTACACTGAATTATGTCTTGAAATTCGTGCGGAGGCAGTGTGCAACCTGTTAGTCTGACCGTCATGGAGTTTATCCAACCGCTTAGGTTGGTGTTGTCCTCGAGTGGCAATGGCTGGAACGTGTGTGCCGTGATTGCACTGCTTAGATGCGCTATCCATGGTGGTGGCGTGTAGTACATGTAGGCCTACATGTCGTTTGGTGCTTGGTATGGTGCCTGCATGAATGGGGTCATGTTTTGCGTGGTGTTAGCACTTGTTTGCAGCGTTTGTTGCACACTGTTGCTTGCAGTGGTGCTTACATTATTTAATACCTCATTCGGTTGTTGGTGCTAGACTACATTTTGGTTTGTATTTTGCTGACATGGATTCATGTTTTGTGCCATGTTCGTTTTCATTTAGCTGGAATTTTGTTGCCAAAACGGGATGGTATCGTTATTCCCGTGGTTAGGGATGTTCGTTTGACTTAAATCTACTGAATAATGGTTGCTTTTCTGGTTTTGGTCAGGAAAAAATTGTTTTTCTGCTGTGGTTAAGAAATTTCCGGTTGTCTGGGGTGCTACCTGGTTGTTAGGGGTGCTGTGCAGTGGTTGCTTAAATGCACGTCACTCCATTGCATTTGTGGAGTCGGCATTTGGTTTGCATTTTGATTTTTCATAGCAGTGAGTTTGCTAGTCAATGCTTCAATTTGTTTGTTGAAATGCATTTGCATTTGTTGATTTTCATTAATTAATTGTTGCTTTTCGATTTCATGTTGATTATTCTACCACCGTAATTTCTCTTCGAGCAATTCGAGATCATTTTCTGCCTTAGTGGCGTGCGTTGGCCAGTGGACACGTCTTTGCTGGTTGGTGCTGCCATCTAGCGGCGGCGATTTGAACTGCGGCGCTTAAATTTGATTAGGAATGGCATCACCTAATGGTACACTTTAATTGTACACGTTCATCATTCTGGCAAAATTATGGATCGGTGACAGGAAATCAACTAGCTCACCATCAATGTCAACATTGAAGCTTGCAAAATATTCGTTTTCGTTTGGATTTGTTGGTGAATTCATAACGGATTTCCAAATTTTGGCCCACGAGATCATCAAAAAAACAAAATGGCGTCGTGTTGCAAGTAGCGCTGCGCCTGCCTGCCTTTCAGGGTGCGTGCGCGCTCACTTAAGTGCGTGATGCGCCGTGTCGGAATGCGATCGGCAAAGAGAAATGTGTTCATGCACAGAAAATAGTCCCACTTGCTTTTTGCTTTTGGTAGGCTTTGAATCGGTCGAAAAATTCCAAAATTGCGTCCGACGGCTTAGTTTTGTCAACATTTAGTACTACAATAGGTGATCAGTACAATTAGTCTCTGATATTTGATTTTGAAATGCGACAATTTACGTGCGGCAGATTTGACTGTCGGCAATTTGCTACGAGAGAATCGGTGGTCGGTCATTCGAGTCAGAGTTATTTTCGTATTTGCAAATGTTCATAGTTCACTTTTGAGCCTTTTTTGCGTAATGAATTGGCTCGATCTCACCTTTTGTACGGCTTGAAGCGATCGATGGGGTAGTGGTTACCACCATTCTCCTCACCTCACCTCGTGGCCACGTCTTTCTGCTGTGGTGGGCCCCTCATCGAATTTCGTCGTTTTTTGGGTGAAGTCAGACTGTTGGGCGCCAACTCTTGCTGGGATGCGTCGGGGTGCCCATTGCCGACGATCCCAGACAAGCACGGGAAGAGATTGGGACAAACCTTTTCTATGACAATTGATTTATTGGCTAGCGTCACATAAGTCAACTGCACTGATGGAGGCCATCTTTCTCTCTCTTTCTCTTCCGGGTTCGCCACCAGCTGGCGAGCAGGCGCTCGAGTTAGGGAAAGCCAAGGGTGTGAAGGATGCGTGGGTCCTAGAGGGCCTTGCACCTTCACAAGCTGTCAGTAAATTATTTTCATGTACCTAGGTCAAAGTGTCGGGGCTCAAAAACTGGCCGTCTAAACATCATGATATCGTCGTAGATCGTTAATGTGCCTGTGATATCGTTAATCAGTTTGGTGCGTTTTCAGTGGGCTACCTACCTATTGGCACTAATATTTGTGTGAATACTTTTGCATCATTTTTGTGAGAGTACTTTGCATCACATTGACCATAAAATCTCAGAAAGAATGGTGATTACTAGAGCAAAATACTTTGCAGTTGATTCCTGTCTGTTTATGGATGCCAAGATTTTATTATTATGTTGCTTGCTCTTTTACCATTTAATAACAATTAGCTCTCACCCACTAAGATCTCATGAACAGACTGTTTCGCCCTTGTTTGGGCTCGTCAGTAGAGAATACTTTGTAGGTGAGAGCTAATTGATATTAAATGATCAATTGGTAAAAATAGTCCTAGGCCTGGGTGTCAACCATTCAGTAGAATGCAGCCCCAAACAAGCAGACGTTTCTGCTATTTCTCTTGCTGAAACCGTATTCGTTTCGCTCTTGTCTTTTACCATATCGTTTTCAGTGCTTCTTGATCCGTAAACTGCCATCTTGATATAAACAGTGCATTCAATTGGAGTCCCAGTACAAGCAACATATAGGGTATTTAAAAAAAAGTGCTACACGTTGAATTTTTCTAAGTCCAACAATCATTTGCTGTCGCTATAACCCTTAACCCTGACCCCAGTAAAGAAATAATGAAAGTTATTCCTGACCTCAGGAAAGAAAACTTTTATTTGCATTTCAAATAAGAACGCAAAAGGTAACAAAAGCATGTGACAACCCTGGTTGGTGGGGGTTGGGGGGGACCAAAACAAACAATAAAAGCCCTTAATTAAATTTCAAGTAAAAAGAAAAAAAAAATATTTATTAGGCCTTCAAGCAAAATAGCTAAAATAAAGGCTTTTACAGTATTTGGATTTAAAATAAAAACGCAAAAGGAAAAAACGCATGTTGCAATCCTGGTTGGTGGTGTGGGGGGGGGGGGGGGGGGTGGTTAGAGGAACAAAAACAAACAATAACTAAATACAGATACGAACCTATTTACGTTGCCTTTTGGACTTATATGTCAGACTGCCTAAGCGGGGAATCGAACCCAGGACCTTTGAAACCAAAGGCCAAGGTCCTACTGCTGAGCCAGACTGACACGGCCAAAAGGAAACGTCCATAGGCAGCATTTAACACGTGCATATATACAAATAAACAAACACTTTCCAATCGCCACTGGAGGGACGCTTATTTGCCGCGCCATCCTCCTAGTGAAACGAATGGAACACTATGACAATATGTGCGGTTTTTTTTTAATTTCAAATAGAAAGAAACAAAAAAGCATTTATTTGGCCATCAAATAAAATAGCTAAAATAAAAGCATTTACAGTATTTAGATTTAAAATAAAAATGCAAAAGGAACGTTTCTTACTACCTGCAAATACTTACTTCAGTAATTATGCTTAAAATCATCATTTTACGCTATCACTGCTCATTTATCAACTAAAAACTCCCTTTTTAGCTTGAATCCAAACTTTCTCTCCTCTCCCGCCAGAGGCGCTGCTACTCCTCACTAGGAGGCCGCCATCTTGTTTGTTCCCTTCATCACATTTTGAGCACGTTGTTAGGGTAGGACGTGTTTGGCATCGCTGCCTTTGTTTTCGAGTTGGGAAGCAAAGTTATCAACTTTTCTGAGCATAATTATGACCACGATAGAAGCATCAAACGATCTATTACGTGAGAGACTCAATTAGAAGAAATTTGATGCGTGTAGCTGCAAGAAACAGTCAAGAGATTTTCACCCTCTCTTGCCGTGAGTGCAGGCCCTGCAACTTCGTCACCAAAGTATGTGAACTGTGCGATTTGCATCATCGTTCAACTGTGAAGGACATTTTGCATACGTGGAAGAAATCGGATCAAAAAGCAGATCAAAGGGCCAGGGCTGCAACGGCAGGTTTGGTTGAGGACGAAACGGCTGCAGGTTGTCAACCGGAAGGAGAAAACAAGATGGCGTCAACAAACGAAAATGACTTTGCCGAAATTCATGAAAGTGTGGTGGTGTCGAATGATGCAAAGTTGGTGGAGGATGGAGTAAGACAGGTGCCGTTCTCAAATGAAGAGTGGCTGGCGTCGATGCAGACCACAGCCAACGAAATTTTTAATGCGAAAGCAACTCGTATGGAGCAACGAATTACGGACAAGGTGGATTCGGCAGTGTCTGGGATGGAAAAGAAGTTCGGCGCCCTAATGACTGATATGCTCCACGTGTTGCAACCATTGTTAGCCAATGAAGAAGAAAAATCATTGGATAAATTAGGAACCGATGTGTCGGTTGTGACGGACATCAAGTCGTCAGCTGCGATGCAGTCACCAGCTATGCAGTCGCCGTGCCGTCAGGAGGCGCCACGTGTCGGAGAGGGTAAGACGGCGTCTAGATCCAAGTCCGGCGGCCGTACGGACCTAGTGAAGAGCTCGGCGAAGAAAGGAAAATCTTCTAGGGCGTCCACTCGCAGGTCAGGAAATGACAGTACTCTAATGGCCGCTCCCGGTGTGGGGAATAGCGGTTCATATGAGCACTCAAGCGAAACATCACGCAAAACTGTAGGAGTAGTAAAGTCCAGTGAGGACAAATTTACGAAACTACTGGACATAATGAGCTCGTTTATGGCGTCAAACACGACGGGCGTCAAGTCGCCGCATGTCGCTGAGTTGTCGCCACTGCGTGAGGAGAGCAGTCGGCCCGTTGCCGCTCAGTCGTCACCGTGTCGCCGCCACGTGTCGCCGGACCGTCACCGTGTGTCGCCAGCCAGTCGCCATTGTGTCGCCGCCTGTTCCTCACCTACTAACTGCGTGTCACCGGACCGTCGCCGTGTGTCGCCAGCCTGTCGCCGCATTTCGCCGATTGAAAGGCAGTCATCATTACGTCCGGAAGATGCTCATCATTTGAGTTCAAGTATGGAATTTAAACCCACCCAGGGTGGTTCTGGAGTTGGAAATGATTCAAGGAAGAGGAGAGGAAATGTGGCTTCAAGTATAGACAAAGGGTTGTCTAAAAGAAGAAAAGCTAGTGAAGAGCACAATAACGGAGCTTCTGAGAGTGGCGACGAGACGGAAGGGGATAATGCAGATGACCCGTTCAATGAAGGCCCATGTTATATCCCGTGGGCGGAATTTACGGAGGTTGCACTCAAGCATTTGAGACACACTCGGTTTTTCAAGGAAGGGCCTCCGCCAGTGGAGGATGCAGAGGATCCACCCATGGATACGTTGGCAAATGAGGGATGTTATAAGCAGCGCACCTCCCATCTGCCGCAATCAGCAGTTTTGTTTCGACAACTACTAAACACTGAGTCGTTAACTAGGAAAAATGAACTGCCTGTGACTTGTTCAAAACCCCTGCCACCGCATGACCCGAAGAAAACACATATGTTTTTCAAGTCAGTCGGAAGAGGAGCCCCGAATAAGAAGAGGTTTCGGACCTACAAGGAAGCCGAGTATGTAACTGAAGTGTGTAGTACCGAGTTGGATTCGGTTCTCAAGAACCCCTCATTCATTAAAACTCCTACTCAACAATTTGAAGAGGATGATGTCATGTTGAGAGCCAGCATGAGAGCAAGCTCTCAAGCAGAGCTTATTTACTCGTCATCAACTGCGGCTTTGAAGGCGATGGCGTTGGTCAACCCGGAGCTCAGGGAAAATAAAACAATTAGGGAATGTATGCATCTTCTTAAACGAGCGTCTTCATTCCACAAGGATAGTTTAAATTGGCAATGCCGGCTACTCATGAACAATGCCTTTCGGCGTCGAGACGCCCTCCTAGAATCTGCGACTGGGGTCCCGGCGGATGTTGTGGGCAAGTTGAGACTTTTGCCAGTTCATGGCTCTGGGGACTTGTTTAATGGACAGTTACTTGTATTGGCCCCAGAACTCAAGGAGAAGGTTCGACCTGCTCGAACATCGGTCAGCACGAACCCTGGAAGCTCTCGAAGCAAGACAACATATGCAAAAATCCAACACCCAGCATCAGGACATTGAAATGAGCCATATGGAGGAAAGAGTAGCAGCAAAAAGCCAGTGGACAAGTCAAGAGATCGTTCGCCCTTTCGTGACCATCCCCCCTCCTCGTCGCGCGGGAAAGGATCAGGGAGTTACCAGCGTGGCCGAGGATCGTTCCGGGGAAGGTGTAAAAGACCTCCACGTCAGTGACTGGCCATGGTCAGGGCGCCCCCCCATTCACCGTCAGGTGGGGGGAAGGATTGCCAGACATCTTGGACATTGGAAGAGGATTGCGTCGGACCCATTCGTCATCCAAACTCTAGAAGAGGGATACACACCGCCATTCGTCACCAGGCTTGTAACTACAGACTGCCCGCCAGACTGGCTGGTACGACATTCCGAAATCCCAGAACTTATCAAGGAAGTCAATCTGCTGGTTGTGAAGGGGGCGGTAGAAGAAGCACCTCCCGGTCCAGGGTTTTGGAGTCCAGCAAGGGTGATTCCGAAGAAGGGAGGAGGATCCAGAGTTATATTCAATCTTCGGAAACTCAATCAACACCTCGCAAAGGAACATTTCCAGATGGAATCGATCGAATCAATTCGAGACTCGCTCCAGCGCGAAGAGTATACCATTTCGATCGACCTCGAGGATGCGTATCTGCACGTTCCCCTCAATCCTTCGATTCGACATCTGTTCCGCCTTGTGGCGGGGGGGAAATCGTTCCAATGGAAATCTCTTCCCTTCGGCTTAACGACGGCTCCATACGTGTTTACACGGATGCTGAAACCAGTGCTTGCATACCTGCACCTACATCACATCAAAGCTCATGCATATTTGGACGATTGGCTGGTTCGAAACAAGGACTGTTTTCTTCTGACTAAGCAGTGGGAAATGTGCAGCTCCCTGTTTTCACATTTAGGTCTTGGTATAAACCTCAAGAAGTCCAGGCCAGTTCCAAGCACTTGTTTTGTGTTCCTGGGTGCAGAGTTCAACACTGTAAAAATGTTGGTAAAACCAACACTGGAGAGGTTCGTCAAGACGAGAACGTCGGTGAAGACATTCGTCCGAAGGACCAAGGTAACGGCGAAGGAGTTGGCATCGCTCATTGGACTCTTGGACTCCAATGCCAGACTTGTACCCTTAGGCCACTGGCGAGTGAAACCGATTCACTGGTTTCGGAAGACAGCGTGGCAGCCACGGAACAATTGGATGGACATCATTCCGCTACGAGACCTCCCGAGGCAAAGCTTGGCGTGGTGGACGGTGAAGGAAAACCTTCAAGTGGGAGTGCCCATTCACGAGCCCGTTCCAGAGTTGCTCCTGTTTTCGGACGCCTCCCTGTCAGGTTGGGGTGCTCACCTTGTCGGAAAGACTGCATCAGGCATTTGGAGCGTAGGGGAGAAGGTCCTGCATATCAATGTCCTGGAGCTCAGAGCAGTTTGGAGAGTCTTATGGAAGAAGCCTCCACCCTGTTCGAGATCTGCATGCGGTACGAAATCTCGCCGGTTTCCTCGCCACATAGCAGGAAGTCTCAACGTGTGGGCGGACGAGTTGTCCCGGGGTTCACAGGTGCCGACTACGGAATGGATGTTGGACCCTCAAGTTTGCAAAGCCCTGTTTCGTCAGTGGGGAACCCCGTCGGTGGATCTGTTTGCAACCCACTACAACACTCAGCTCCCTTGTTTTGTGTCCCCGTTCTCGGATGCGAGGGCCTGGGCAACGGACGCGCTGTCAATCAGCTGGGAAGGACTGAATGCGTACCTGTTCCCGCCGTTCAAGCTTCTGTTGAAAGTGATCAACAAGTTGAGAGTGGCCAAAGGACAGTTCATCCTAGTAGCCCCCTGGTGGCCAGCAGCTTCATGGTTCCCAGAGCTGATGGAGCTGAAGAAGACGGATCCGATCCCTCTGCCAATCACAGAGAACTTCTTATCCCAGCATCGGAGGAGAACCCTGCACCAAAACCCTTCCATGCTGAATCTTCAAGGGTGGAAACTCTGAGGAAGAATTTGGTGAAGGAGGGATTTAAGGAGGCAGTGGCTTCCAGGATTACAAAGTGTTTGAGGGAGTCCTCGCAACGTAACTACAATGCCAAATGGAAAAAGTGGTTCGAGTGGTGTGTAAAGTCAGACTGCGACCCATGCAACCCGGACCTACGAATGCTGACTTTTTTCTTTGAAGAGCTGTTTACCAAAGGCTTGTCCCCAAGTGCTATCAAGGGCTATCGTTCGGCCATTAACTCGGTGCTGACATGCGTAGGGGATCCAAAGACTGTTTCCAATGTGGTGGTTTCCAAACAGATGACAGCCTTTGAAAATGCGAGACCAAGACAAACGAAATTGTTCCCCAAATGGAATCTGCCTTTGGTGCTGCAAAGTCTAATGGGCGCCCCATATGAGCCAGCTAGAAATGGGTCCATTCTATCTCTATCCCAGAAGACAGTTTTTCTAGTCGCTTTGGCCTCGGCAGCACGCCAAAGTGAGTTGGCAGCCTTCACCAGGGATGACGGTCATATTCGGTTTTCCAAAGACTGGTCGGAGGTGTTTTTGACGTTTCCGGCCCATTTCCGAGCGAAAAATTGCAAACCGGGAACAACTCCAAAGCCTGTACAGATTAAAGCTCTAAAAGGGTGTGGACAAACAGGGAACCAGGAACGTTTGCAGTGTCCGATTAGAGCTTTGCGGTTCTACCTATCCAAAACAGAAAATAAAGAAGGAGGACTGCAAGTTCATAACAAGCATACTCCACTGTTTTTGGATGTGGACTCGAACAGTGGTGAGATTATGGATAAGGGAGTGTCACCCTTCAAGTTGGGGAAATGGATCTGTGCCGTAATTAAAAGAGCATACTTGAACGGACAGGATCACGAAGATCTCCCCGCTACAGTTAGAGCACATGAGCTTCGGGCATTAGCCGCATCATGGGCGTATGGTTGTGGCACACCTTTGGATGAGGTGGTAACAGCGTGCTCATGGAATAGCAGTACCACCTTCATCAAACATTACCTGCGGGATACTTGTGGGCTTAGAGGAGAGAACGTGGTGAGGGGTCATGTGGTGGCAGGAAAGGAGCTCTAATGACGTTCCACCGGATGGGGTCACCCTTAGTGAAGACTGGAGACACCCAGACGGAGGTACACACTGGTGAATGAACTATAGTGCTAACTCAGACTGAGGGAGTCACCTCGAGTGTAGACTAGGGACACCCAGTTAACTGAGCACGCCAGTGAAGTAACTGGAAGAGGAGACGAGACCAACTGTGTGAAAGTAGTAAGTTGACTTATTCCATGGTTAAACAGTAGTAGGCAAGCTCTCTCGGGTTCAGTGAGGTTTTTCCCCACCGCCTGAATGACAAATTCAGCATAATTACTGAAGTAAGTATTTGCAGGTAGTAAGAAACGATAATTTTAAAATGTAAAATTAGTTTTTACTAACCTAAATACTTACTTCAGTAAGAACCCGCCCGCCTCCCCGCATTCACTGAATGGAGAGTTCAAAATGTGATAAAGGGAACAAACAAGATGGCGGCCTCCTAGTGAGGAGTAGCAGCGCCTCTGGCGGGAGAGGAGAGAAAGTTTGGATTCAAGCTAAAAAGGGAGTTTTTAGTTGATAAATGAGCAGTGATAGCGTAAAATGATGATTTTAAGCATAATTACTGAAGTAAGTATTTAGGTTAGTAAAAACTAATTTTACCTTTTAAAATTATCGTATTCACGCGTTAAACGAAGATGCTCCCGGTTGACACATTCAGTTTTGTGAAGAATTCCTAGATCTCAAATAAAAATAAAGCAAAAGAAAAAGCGTGTGTGGAACCGGGGGCATCTTCGTTTAACGCGTGA
>JAHWFP010041700.1:0-16226 GCA_023313725.1 Lithobius niger | reverse complement strand
CAGTCAGTTTTCTGAAAACAATGTGGAACAAACTATAATTCTAGTCCGCTCATCCCCATGTTAATTTCCATAGGGTGATTATTCATCGATACTGAGATAACGGGAAGGCTTCCAGCTATGAAAATGGACGAATGGCTACAGTACGATACGAACAGCGTACCTTTTATGGTTTGGAGCCTAGGGGTGTAACGAGGATGGCGTGAGATGGCGCGTAAGTACGAAAATATTGTTATAACCATTGTTAGTATTGTCGCCATCGCCTCATTGGACAACCAAAGTTCGGACAATGACAACGTTTATACTGACGTGCGTGCCTAGACACTAGTGTAGCACGATGAATCTAAACAACGTTGCCGAAGAAATTAGTGGTCGACCGAAACCAAGTTTTTCACTTTCGGCCAAAACCACTACCGAAACCGGAGATTTGGTTTCGGCCGAAACCGAAACCACTACCGAAACCATTAAATCGGTTTCGGCCGAAACCGAAACCACTACCGAAACCGGAACCAAAACCTAACAATAATATCACTTAAATTTTAATAATTAGACAAAAAGTAAGGATAACATTAAATCATGACTGATTTTTCACAGACGTAGACTAGACTGGGAGGGTGAGACCGGTTTACCTCTTTTCTGCCGCTAGGCTGAGCAAATCCACACGCGCCCTTCACCCCCACACCTAAAAAAAATGTCAATCTTACGTAAATAATTCATGACTGTCGTTTGCATTTTATTTCTGCTTGCTAGTTTTTATTTTTTTATTTTAAAACGATTAACTCGTGTCAGTAAGGGAGATTTGAGCACCAGAAAAGAGTTTCATTCACCGAGTATACGCCTTGCTTGATAACGTAAATAACGGTAATTAAAGCGCAAATTCCCTGCAGTGTAACGATGCCATTATAAATATGATTAAGTATGGATTGAAAAACATTTATTTATAATTGATGGGCATGGCAGAATAAAGCAGGATCTGGATGTCGGTGCCCCTGGACCTAGTTAGACTAAGCGGAAATTGGCAACTGCTAGGAGGGAAATTGGTTTCGGTTTTACCGAAACTGCAGCATAGGATGAAACCGAAACTAGTTATTCGGTTTCGGCCGAAACCGAAACTGACCTATAACTTTTGGCCGAAACCAGAACCGAAACCAAAAATTTGACAGTTTCGGTGCCGAAACCGAAATTCGGTCGACCTCTAAAAGAAATTGTATTCACGTCCAATTCACGAAAAGTAAACCATCTCTAAAAACAAAGCAAAATAAACAAAGGCAAAACTGGTGAAGAGGCCAAGTTAAGAGTGGTTCGGCCCTTCAAACGAGTGATATCAACACACCAAAACTAACAAAATAAAACAAATTACAAAATTAAAACTAACCCAAAAACCTATAAAGAGGTGACCAACTTGAGAACGGTTCGACCTATATGCAAAATGTAGTAGCAAATTGTTGAAAACCAATTTCTTGTTGACGTGCCACTTTAGACATCTGCACGGTAGCGGAGTAGAGTCTAATACACAATTTTAAAAACAGGACTGATATCAAAAATATGTTCATATCAAAAACCAAAGCTGGTAAAAGGGGCCGCCAAGTTTTCATTTAACCTTCGAATTATTAAGCGGTGCGATTAACTTGGCAGCCCCTTTTAACAGTTTTGGTTTTTGATAAGATTTATTTTAAAATGGAGGCAAGGTAGGGAAACCCCTTCCCCCCCCCCCCCCCCCTTTTTTTATAGTTGTACAATTTTTATTTTTTTAAATGGAACGTAAGTTCGGGGCCACGCATAGGATATATATAACAGCTTCTAGCGGTGATCACACGATGCTGAAAACTACAACATCTCGAAGCGAAAATTCAAAATCCAGCATGGTGGCAACCATTTCCAATTTATCAAACTGAAAACAAACCATTCAGAAATCGGTATGATATTTTGTACTGTAGTTAAGAATTGTTTTTTGTCGTCATAAATTTTGAGTCTTCACGAGCCAAGAAAAATTTCCGTCTGCATCGTTGCCGTCGTAACTAAGCTTAGACAACTAGAAAACCACATGGTCCGTTAAAGGCGAGAAGCAACCAGCGAATAGTATTCAGGCATGAGAAAATTTCAGCAAATTAGCCGATTTCAGCTTTTTGTTTGTGCTGAGCAATTTTCAGTAAATTTCCGGTTTATTTTTTTGGCACATCTGACTTCCGTTTTGAAACTTATGGCAGGCCCTAACATGTAAATTTAGGGGAATCTTAAAAGCAACCTTAATGCGAACCTTAAAATGTTCAGCTTATTTTCAGAAAAATCCATCCTATTTTCTTTTGTTAAAAAAAAGACTCAAGGTCGACGCATAAAAAGTTTAAAACACTGGTACCTAATACTTCGGTCTATTTCCTCCATTCATTCAACATGGCGACCTGGTAAAGTGGTTGTGTGTGTGTGAGTTTTGTTTAATTTTTATTTTTAACCTTTGAAAATGGAGCCCACCACTGTATTGCTCCCAAAGTATTAGGTACCAGTGTTTTAAACGTTTTATGCGTAGAGCTCGAGTATCGTTTTTAACAATACAGAACTTATTTTTTAACAATTCATACTATTCTTTTTTTGTTCAAAAATACTTTTCAGCTTTTTTTGTTCAACGCCACTCTCATGCCTGAGTATTAATTGAGTAAAAACTAGTGAGCAAGAAAATTTGCCTTACGAGTCTTTGTCATTATCACTCCCTCGGGTGTATTTACAAGATAAACCACGGTTTGCGTTCTCGCAGCTACAAGTTATAAATCATTTAAAGTTCCAACATGGTTATGGCTCTGCCAGCTCGCAACGAAAACCGAAGTCATTCGAGTCCAAAAGCGACTGGCAAAATGATTTCGGCAGGAGAATTTCTCTTATTCTCACGGGGTGGAGTGTTGGAGCACACCTCTGGTTATTTTTGTGCTGCTTGTTACTCACCAGAGTAACTCACTCCTTAATTGTACTAGTTGTATACAGACCCTACTGGCACTACTGGTTAGCTAATAAAGCTCATAAGCAGCCGCTGCTCTTGAGCACGGTAGCCCCTTATGTTCAGACCATAGTTCTCAATTACTACACATCCACGCTCGTATCTAGCCAACACACACATGCCAATTGGCGTTGAAGGTGGGACTGCAATCATACCCAAACGATGTCGGAGATAATGCGTTGTTAACCATAGCACGCGCTGTTAGCCGACAAAAAGTGCCAAAACATTTCAGTTCCGGCAACAAGCTGCATATTGCACATGGAAGCTGTACACAAATTGTAGTTCCAAATTCACCGGGAGACGCTCCCGGAAGTGACGACGTAATCCGTGAAGCCATCAAAATGGCCTCCCAAATGTCTTATCTCCGAAACTAATCGATCAATCCTAACGTGCGACCTATAAATATAATTTAATTTGCTAAAAGAAATGCCTGAACAATATATGCCATAAGTGTTAGTTTTGGTTTAATCTGAAGAAAATCATAATACGACTGTTGTGCGATATACTAATTCTCAATTATCTCCGGAACTAATCGATCAATCTTTTCGTGTGAACTATCGTTGGAAAGGTAATTTAATTTGCTAAACGTAATACTGGAACAACGAATACCGTAAATCTATTAAGTTTCTGCGTAATTTGAAGGAAAACATTATGTTCTAAAAATGGCCAGCATACGATAAACTAAATCTCGAGTATCTCCAGAACTAATAGATCAATTTTATAATGTAACCCATCGTTGGAAAAACAATTTAATTTCTTAAAATAATTGTCAGAGCATTGTTGCCGTATATGTATATTAGTTTTTCTTCAATATATAGAAAAACATTACAGCGTCATAAAAATAAACCGTCATGCAATATACTAATCTGTAGTGTCTCCTGAACTAATGTATCAAATTACCCTGCGACCTATTGTTAGAAATATAATTTGATTTGCAAAAAAACCTGCAAGCAGAATGTACAAGTCTCTTGGCTTAATTTGAAGTAAAACATGCACGTAATTATTGCCATATATGTTTTATTAACCCTTAAATGCATGAATTATTTTCTGATCAGTCAGGGGATTCGAACCAGCATTCGCAGGGTTTGGAGACGAGGACGCTGACCACTAGGCTGTTGCTGTTCGCTTTGCTCGGGGTCCCCGGGGACCCCTCACAAAGCTTGCAGTGCGAGTTGGGACTAAGTTTTTTCACGTTTAGTCAGCTGTTGCCTGCAGGCAACTGTATGCAACTTGGGGTTAATGTTGAAGCAACGAAAAGTTTATTAAAGTTGGTTTTATTCTGCCTTTTGTTACCTATGTTTTCACTTGTGCTGCAATTAATATAGATCATAACACAGCCTTCAGTACATCGACGAACTCATTCCATGGAACAGGTATGTCTTATCTTTCACCCACCAAAAGGTATGTCTGACAACCAGTCTCAACCTAGGACAATCGAAGAATAAAGCAGAATAGGCTTTCCCGAGTCCTGAAGTCTTCCTCGCATACCAATGGTAAATTGCACCAACGAAGAAAAATAATTGATGCACCAGTGGAAATGGACTAGTCAGAATCCTCCAGAAACGCTGAAGGTTTCAAAGGTAAACAGCCATGAAGGTTTCAAAGGTAAATGCACATAAATTCTGCTCCCACTATACTAGGATATGATGCGAATTCCTCATCAATGGTTCGCTATGCCATGAACATTATAATAAGATTAATCCATCACAGACACGTTTAAGGCCAATCAACCATCATAAAGCTGCACATAGAAATAGCTGTAATTTCAATGACTCGTGGGTTAGCAGGTAGTGGCTAGAATGAAAACTTTGTTCAAGCCTATGTTGCAACACCGGGAAGGGCAAACAGCATTCTGAAGTCATCGCATGTAAAACAAAATAGCACAAGGCTAGTATCGCAGGCCTTCGTATTCTGCAGAATGAGGTTATCAGAATCAGGGTGATGAAAACAGTTCAGACAGTCGTTTAAGGGAAGGACACAATAATTGGCTGAATTGATATTCTGGGATGGGTGACAACTGCAGGGGTAACGTAGCCTCTTTAATAATTTACCGTTTCCCCCAAAAAAAAGGGGCAATAATTACATGCACATTATGTTTTCCTTCATATTAAACAAAAACAAAATATTTACGGGATACATTGTTCAGGCATTTCTTTTAGAAGAATAAATTACTTTTCCAACGATGGGTTGCATGATAAGATTGATCAATTAATTTCGGAGATGCACGAGATTTAGTATATCGCATGGTGGCCATTTTGCGGACGACAACGTGCTTTCCTTCAAATTACGCAGAAACTAATAGACTTACGGCGTACATTGTTCCGGTATTACGTTTAGCAAATTAAATTACCTTTGCAACGATAGTTCGTACAAAAATAGTAATCACTTAGTTCCGGAGATTAAGAATTAATATATCGCACACCAGTCATGTTTTTCTAAAGATTAAACCAAAACTAACAAATTTATGGCATATATTGTTCAGGCATTTCTTTTAGCAAATTTAATTATCTTTCCAACAACAGGGCGTACTATATAATTGATCAATTAGTTCCGGAGAAGAGATTTAACAGTGCCTGGTGGCCATTTTGATGACGTCATGCTATGCGTCATCACTTCCGGAAGTGTCTGCCAGCGGATTTGGAGACCACAACATGCGAGCAGCTTCCATGTGCAATATGCAGCTTGTTGCTGGAACTGAAATGTTTCTGCACTAATAGCGCGCACTACCATGGCAACAACATCCTTTACCACCGCGGGTGCGACTAAATTCGAGCTGCAAGAATTCAAAGCTAGATAGTGGCATGGGCGTAAATACACCATTAAACGTGTGAACATCGCATGCCAAGATCTCCTTGTAAGCCGTAGTCAATGCTTGATCGTGTGTCATGTCGTTCGGGGACTTTTTTTAACATAGCCCTACTAACTGGCGGGTATGTGCCCAGTAGTGATTTGAACTTGCCTACCAGTGATGGATTTCAGATCGATTAAATTGTATGTTGATAATGGCAATTACAAAAAAATATTTACATGTTTATTATTATCTATTTGGTCTTCGAACGTCGCGTTCATGCTTCTGATGATTTTAGCACACCATTAAGCCTCATCCCCCCCCCCCCCTCAACAGATACGCATCATCTTGCGTCAAACTGTTCATCGAATTTTGCAATCACCTGTGCAAACGTCTGATTCGCTATCACTTTTACAGCTTGATCTATGAATGGAAAAGTTTTTTGTAGATCTTGTTTCCCATTTGCTGCTTTTGAATAGAATTTAAAGGCATCCTTCCTAATTTCCTGAAGAGGGCAACATTTACCGTACCATCGCCAGGTTGTAGTGAAGTTATGGCTGCTCAGGGTGATGGAGATGAGGCTTGATTGAACAGGGTACACATTTATTGCTGCTTGCTACATAGGTCCGTTCTAATTAGTAGGATGCAAAGACCCGGGTTTACAGCGCCACTTTTTTTAGGGGCAGCACGTCTTAAAAACAATAGTGTGCGAGATCAGCTGGTACAGGTTTTAATGGCTTTCCGCGTTTCTTGAAAATTAAACTATATGCTGGCGCCATCCATTGTCAGAATTAAGCTAAGCACTGGCCAGTCTGAAAACATGTTGAAATTCCACATGTCAACCGACGTCACTATAACTTAAGATATTGGTATCGAAGAGTGAATTTGACGAGTGAATTTGACATTTTTTTTTAATTTCAGGGAATTGTTCAAAGTCAACGAGTCAACATTTTTTCTTCGTCAGCTCAATGGAGTAGTTAGTGTTGGCCGAGTGAGGCATAAATTACTTAGCTTTCAAATTACTCATGGTGTCAATCAATTATTTATTTTTGGTTCTTTAGTAAGTTACAAATTTGAAATAAACAATCATACCCAACATTTTGAGTAAATGAATCTACACTTCACTCAAAATCCAGCTACAAATCCAAAAGAGACCCAATACCACCTTCCAGTTAGTGTCCAGATGGCAGATGCTGATACCTTTGTTCTCCACCACTGTCCTGCTGAATGAAGACTGAAGTATACCGCTGCTGTTGAGGCTTCTGCGCAGCAGTACTGAAATTGTAATAATAATTACAATAATTACATTAACACTGTATATGATTGATATCAAAATAACTTTTATTTAAATAGCCGTTTACTGTTGCAAATCTCAGAAAAAGAAAATCTTCCGACGTAACGTTTTCAAAAAAAATCTTCCTGAAAATGGCAACAAGCATTGCTCAAGGAAACAACTTTTGCTTAAAACAATTGTCCCTTCTGTCTGAAGTAAGCCCGGAAAGTGAACGTAGCCCCCTCGTGTCATTTCATAGAAATTAGTCATGAAAAGATTTCAATACGCCCCCACGGGAAACTTCCCGTTTTCCCATACGGCCGTACGCCACAGCTGGTAAAGATCAAATCTTAATGGAATACTTTATCAGCTACTAACATTTCACTGGTGTCTTATAGCGAATTTGAAAAAAAAAAGCAGGTTGGCTTAGTCGCATCATTTAACTTTTCAAATGTCTAATTTTAACGATAACCATATTTATCGTTACTTTTACTCAATATGGCACACAAGAAAAATTTTATGTAGTTACTGCTCAAAAGCGTATAAGTGGGTTATCTTAAATACAAAACAAAGACTTACCATATGCAAGAAGGATTCCGAGTGCATTCAAATAATCTTCATCCCATGTAAGTGGAGAGCCTAAGATGTAGTCAACTTGAAGAGCAATGATGTCCAAGTGTTTTCAGAACAAATGTCCAATTTAGATAAAAGTGGGTAGTGAATGCCTGACAAGAATGACAAACTCATTAGAAACAGTTTTTTTTCAAGAAGATGGGGCAGAATTCTGTCTTAAGTTTCTAACAGAGACTATCAGTTAGGTTAAGGTTTACAACAACAGTTTCAAGTCAAGGTTACGTATGTATCCAAGATCCTGCAGAATCCCATTAAGATCTTGCAGGATCCTAAAGATATCACAGATTCTACAGGATTTTGCTTGCAGTATCTTCATTGGATCCTGCAGAATCTTGCACAGGTTCCTGCAGGACCCTTGCGGGTGCACGGTTAGCTGCAATGACTGGGGCGTCAGATTCGATAGGCGTCTTGGTCCCAGCTGTACATCTTTGGGAAGGGAAGTGTATATGTACGGGTTTTTCTCCGGTTGTTTCCCACCCGTTGTGCGAGGGTTTTCTCCGGGTACTCCGGTTTCCTCCTTCATGCGGCAAAAAATACCTGTTCCTGATGGTGGTAAAACCTTCCACTTAACATCTACCGCTTGGGCCTAATAACAAGCTATTAGCTTATTGGCCGACATCTATTATTATTTATTTATCCTATTAGGATTTCCACACGGGAATTGCAGATGAAGTGTGCAGATGCCGTAAATTATTGTGGGTAAAAAAAATTTTATCCGAATCTTGGTCCAACGTCTAAAATTTATATTCACAAAATTTTAATTATTTTATTACGTGGCCTTTGGAAGAGAAAAGACTCAAGAATTAAAACTTATTTCCATGGCCTACAACAAAATTAGTATATTACAAGATAAATAAACGGCCTAAGTATTGAAAAAGTAAGATGAACCTTTCTATTTATGTAAGGCAGGCGTACACTATCTACGATTTCAATTCTTACCGTAAGACCGATGGTGTCACATCCAGATATTGAGTTGGCATTCCACACAAGATGAACCTCAAGGCTGCAATTTCATCAGCGTCAAGCTGCAGCCTAGCTTCATTGTCTCTTATCCATTTTTCGCATAGAAACTTTAGCTACAAAAAAGTTATAATACAGCAATGTAGTACGTAATCCATTCCATAAGCATGTAAATAAATATAGCACTGCAGATACATACACCATGAATGGTTGTGTATATATTTTGTGTGAAGAATGTCGGGGGCAAACCAGTGGTTCAACAGAACTTCATTACACATGTCAAGCCCATCGAAACAGTGCCTACTAACATGCATAGAATGAGGATTTTGTTAAAAATAGGTCACTCCGTCCGTGGAAGGGATTCTTTAATTTTTGAAGCTGCTGCTCTAGTTCCTCAGCAATTGGCAACAACGGAAATCACGGCATTACTTTTGTTGGGACCAGGAATCGCCGTGATCGCTTTCGTCGCCAACTATTGAGGAAGAAGTGCAGCTGCAGCATCAAACTTTAAAAAAAATCGTCGTTTCCATGTACTGGACGACAGATTTATTTTGATTATTTTCCATCTGAATCCACGCAAGCAAAATACTCTTGATGCACCTACCATTCTCCAGCCAGATTGGATAAATCTGTTTTTATTCAGAGAATACCAGATTCATACAAGTAACGCTTCAATTCTAAAAAGGAAATACCCCATCGTATTTTTGTGAACTTTCGATAGGCTGTTGACGAAAAGATGCAAAATTTCAGTCCTCTTATCTTCTTCATGCTCCCTCAATGAGTGCTTTCATTTTACATCGTTGTTATGCCCTTGCTACCTTTGCTACGAGTAGGCTACAGTACAAACCTGCGTCGTCATCTGCTAACGAAGATAGCAAAGGCATAACGATGTAAACAGAAAGAAGCACTTATTGAGGGAGCCTGTAGAAGATAGGACTGAAATTTAACATCTTTTCGTCAACAGCCTATCGAAAATTTGCAAAATACGATGGAATATTTTCTTTTTAGAATTTAAGCGTTACAGATATGCACATTTCAAAGTACACAATGGTTAGCTTATTCGAGAGAATATCCACCTAATTAAATTTTTGCCTTACTGTCTGCATTAAGATGAATAATACATGGGCTCACAGTGTTTTACTGCTCTCCTGTTAATTCATTATTTAATAATGCCGTATGTATCGTCCCATTAAAGTTTCTATTGTTTGGGTACTTGAATGAATCTCTGGAATGCTAGTATTTGACATACAGCCCAATACTGTTAAGATATATTGGAAATGAACCATCAGGAAAATCACACATTACAACTAACGAAGTGCAGCTGGTAACATTTATGCACTTATGTTCCATTCAAGTGATGTGACCCAGATTCAAACCGGAGAATCGGTTTATGGACAGATCACTACCATAGCTCCTTTACCGAATGGCCACTTGTCCACTAGCATTATCAAATTTTTGCTGATAGCTTATTTCCTATATATCTTTATATTATTTACAGCAATTTAGGTCTTTCTCGAATTGAAAGATTTAAAGAATAAAAACACTAAAACTAGTCAATGTTTTAAAAAGCCAGCAAGTGCACATTTATACAGTAAAATTTAACATTTATTTCTCCTAACCCCTCTGAGTGTATATTAATTTGTACAGGGTGGGGCCACACAAAAAACTGACGTCCCAAAGTTTGCTAAGTCCTACTTTTCTAGTTAGCACCCCTCAAAAACAAAGATTAAATTTCAAAGTAAAGGATATTTACCGTTCCAATATCCTTGCGAATTTTCGACAGTCAGGTTTTTCTGGAGTTGGAGAGGCTCAGAACGACTGGATTCCAACGAACGATAGCAGCTGACGAACGATCACAACGAAGTAAGCGGTGATGTGGTAACCTGATGAAGACAGTCAGTCTGAGCACTTTCCTTTTCTTCACTTAATGCGCACTAATATCCGCTTTAAACTTTGTAAAAAAAACAATGTTGTTGCATCAGCAGAGAATAAGTGGTTGCACATTTAGTCTTTCCTGAAAACAATGTAATTACGACATAGCATTTTATACCTCCAGTTGCAACAATCAAGCATGGTTACAATAATGCTTAAGAAATTTATTTCCCTTATATTCCTGGCTTAGTGCCGAGGATATACCTAAAATTGTGCAATTTTATCATAAAAGCATGAAACTTGGCAGGAATAATTTTAGATCAAATTAAGTGTTGTAGGCATTCTCCTAAATTACTAGGAGCCGCCATATTGGAAAATGGCGGCCCAATAGTCTAAAATTGTGCATTTTTATCAAACGCTTGAAACTTGGCAGGCATATTATTTACTTAAAATTATTAAGAATTTAAGCATTGTAGACATTCTCCTCAATCGCTATGAGCCGCCATATTGGAAAATGGCACCCAAATTCCATCAATCCTAACCGAAATTGTTTAACTTAACAGCGACCGTCCTGCACCCATTTAAAGGACCGTAAGCGGCGAAAGCGTATGATGATTTTTGAATTCAAAGTTCTCTTGCAAGCTTTCTAATAGCCCGAAATGGGCATGCTTAGGATTTTCTGAAAGGTATAGATCACTTCTTTCCTTTAATCCTAACAGAAATTGTTTAGCTTAGATAAGAATAATGGCACGTGAAACTAGACGCTACACCAATTACAGCTACACATTTAAACGGGTGTAGGACGGTCCCTATCTAAGCAAAACAATTTTCGGCTAGGATTGATGGAAAGAATAGATCGCCACCTTTCAGAAAATTTTAAGAATATCAATTTCGGGGTATTAGAATGCTTGCAAGAGTACTTTGAATTCGAAAACCACCACTCGCTTTCGCCACTACGCCTTTACCTCTTCACCTTTAAATGAGTGTAGGACAATTCCTACCTAAGTTAAATAATTTCGGTTAGGACTAATAGAAAGAATACATCCCATCCTTTCAGAGAATTCTAAGCATGTTCATTTCGGGCTATTAGAGGGCTTGCAAGAGTACTTTGAATTCTAAAATCACAATACGCTTTCGCCGATGTGACGTTACCTCTTCACCTTTCAGTGGTTGTAGGACGGTCCCTACCTAAGGTCAAAAAATCCGGTTAGAATTGATGAAAAGAATAGTTTCCACCTTTCAGAAAATTTAAAGCACGTCCATTTCAAACTATTAAAGGGCTCGCAAGAGCACTTAGCACACCGAAAATCACTATAACAACCACTGAAAAAATGAGCTTCCGTGTGACTTAAGGATGATAAGACTACGTTTGTGTGGTTCAAGGGTTGCTCGTACGTAAAAGATGTATAATCCCTTTCCTGTCCAGAATTGTGTGCTGAACGTCTTTGCTTCACTTTATGCTTGATTTGTTGACGGTCAAGGAATTACATCCAGAGAAGCGTTTGGGGGAGAGTAAGTCACCCCCTCCCCCACCCCCTCGGGAGGGGGGGTTGAACTTGATATCTTGTAGCTTTTTTTTCGAGTTACCCTTCATGTGCATCCACACCAAACTTAACGCTTTTCACAAAAAGTGAACAATTCCTTCAATTTTGAGCACTATAAAAACCTGTTATTTACAGTACGGCATATACTATGCTTTAATAACGATTCATTCATATCACTTCCAGTACTTAGTTCCGTTTGCGTTTAGTATATCATTGGAAAGAAAATTTCAAGAGGAGCAATAAAGGCAGGGGATGTAATTTCGCTAACTTTGAAAGGGAATTCAAAGTGTCTTATTCAAACGCCATTTTGAAAAGAAAATAGCACCTTTTCACTAACGCATTAGTATCACTTCCGGTAGTTACTTCCGGTCATGTTTGGTATCATTGGAAAGGATATTTCAAGAAGAACAATAAAGCAAAAGTGTATAATTTTGATATGTTCTTTACAATTGCTTTCAATTGTACTAATCTTTGTACTAATTACTTCAAAGTAAAATCACAAATTCAGGGGCCTATTAAGACATGTAAACAAATCTTATAATATTCAGACCGTGTAACTCACTACTGAATTCCGTGTAACAGTAGTTACAACTAAGATGTTCAGATAAAGTGGTTGGTCGTATGAAAAGTTATTTCAGTTTTTTGGTAAAAAAATGAATTACGAACAGGAAGAAAAAAAGAAAAGTTAAACCGTTGATCATTCGTTCAAAAGTTAAGAAAAAAAATTAATTTGACTGCCATTTTGGCTGCCCATTTCCAATACGGCAGCTCATAGCAATTCAGGAGAATGCCTTCAACGCTTAAAATTCTTAATTTTATGTAAGCAACATTCCTGTCAAGTTTCATGCTTTTACGATGAAAATGTACAATTTTAGACTATTTGGCCGCCATTTTCCAATATGGCGGCTCGTAGCAATTCAGGGGAATGCCTACAACGCTTAAAAGTCTTAATTTGATGTAAAGAACAATCCTGCCAAATTTCATGCTTTTATGATAAAATGCACAATTTCGTCTAATTTGGGGATATATCCTCCGGACTAGCTGTGCTAAAGCAGGAGCACTGGAATTAATAGGTGACTTAGCCTCAAAACCCATAAATTAGGAATTGTGCGCAATAGATCAAAAAGAAAAAGAAAATAACAGTCATTGCATTGCCCAAAGACTGCCAAAAATTAAACAGCTCCATCACTGGTGTGCAAAGTGTTTCTTAATAATTATGAAGAGTTCTGTGCTCTTGGTGTGCCACCTACCGTGATTACTTGTGGATGTTTTGGGAACCCCACAAGTTTTTATGACAATGATGTGTCCTGGCACAAGTCCTTCCACCAACAGTTCAACAATTCCGAACTTAATAGCAAGAAAACAACGTCGAATGGTCGACGTCCCACGAGGCATGAAACTTCAAAAAACCTATTTGCTTCTTTTATGAATGCCTCCACTACACGTCTTCTGGAGTTGGAACACATTCCGTTCGGACAAGTCACTAAAAGAAATGGCAACAGACACAAAATGATACTCAACTATTGGCCAAGTTACCGACCGGTGATCTGATTGTTATTTAAGCTAAAATTATCTTGTGTTACGCAGCTTACAGGAACAGTCTTTGATCCTATAACTAGAAGAGAAAACCCACACCAACAGCCGAAGAAGAATTACAAGCTCGGTGCTGGGTGGAAATAGCTTCCTATACCGAAAACTGGAAAATGGATGCTACACTTTTTACATTAGGGACTTGCAACAGTGGCAGCTTCAAAAAGAAGCAAAGAGCAGGGCTTTTGGAAGTTGCTAGCCTCTTAGGAGATGGGTTCTGCTAGTCTCGCCTTCTGGGTGTGGGGTATGTTCTCTTTGACGTTAGTTTCTTGCTCTCTCTCAACTTTGGAATAGTTGCTACTGATGGCGTTCAAAAACTTTGCGAGGTTCCAATGCATCCATCTGGTATTTTGGTAGGTGGCACATCAACAGCACAGAATTTCTTATCAAGAAAAACCTTGTACACCACTAATGGAGTTGTTAGAATTATGGCAGGCTTTGTGGAATGCATTTAATCTTTTATTTATCGATATATTGCACACAATTCCCGGTATAGTGTGTTTTGTTGCGTAGTCATCTAATTAATTTCAGTGCCCCTGCTTCACCACGGCCTGCAATATCAACGAAAATTAAGTTTCTTTGGAATTATTTTACCGTGTCGCTGAATGAGCCAGCAAAATGAGTGAGCTTTGTCATAGATTATTCACTGGAAGTGACGTGTACAGGGTGGTCCACAAAAAAATGACCCAAAATTTTTTTTAGAACTTTTCTAGTTAGCACCCCCTCAGAACCAGGAGGACAAAAATCTTAGCGTTTCATTAGATTTTATTTCTGTCCTCTCCTGGTTCTGAGGGGTGCTAACTAGAAAAGTGGACATAAAATTTTAGGTAGTCAGGTTTTTGTGAACCACCCTGTATACTCATTCACTTCCAGGAGTAACGTTTTGTACCAGTTGTCAAAGATGTAAGGAATGTATGTGCAAAATTTGGAACCTACCGATTAACCAGTTTAATTATTAATCCGGGCGAAGAAATCTACTGGGACTGACATTTTGCCACCACTTCCGGTAGAGTTAGGACAAAGTGTCATAAGATGTTATTTGGCATAAATGGTCTCTAGAACATGCCTGCAAAATTTGAGACCTAATGGTTAAATAGTTTAGGAGTATGTGATAGAAACTATTTACTAGAAGTGAACCGTATATCCACTTCCGGTTGGATTTTCCGACATTTGTCATAGAACATTGTCATTTAACTGCCATAAATGATGCAAGTTTCAGCATATTTTGATCGGTTTATTAGTGGTCGTGAAAAGTGCTTCACTGTTTGAAGTTGTTACTATTTACATATTTTGGTATACAAGGCCTGCTCCAGCCTAAGACTCCGTAGTACATTCAGATGGCGTGGAGCAGCCAATTTTCTTTTAACACATACATTAACTAAACCATAAAATCAATTTATGCTTTTGTTCGACGTGTCCCGATGAAATCGATAGGCAACCTCACTATGTAAGGATTTCTGTATTGAATTCCTTAGCTAAGCAGACGATTTTGGCACCATCTGATTGTGTTAAAGCATCTTGTTAACCTTACCAACTTGACATCCTTTAAAAAGACTAAAATACCAGGGCCAGCACCTGGTTAATTTTAGTTTTTATTGCTTATACGAAAATATACATTACCTATTTTATAGCAGTTTCCTCTTTGAGCACTTAATTCCCCTAGAAAGTGGTCTTCCCTGCTGAGCACGTTTTACTGGGCATGTTTTACTGTATACAAGTTCTGCACAGCGGATCGTCCTCATCTTTCTCCCATCCTATTTCTCACTCCTGTAGGTAGTAATAGAAATTTTGAACAGAGTCGAAGGATCGACCGGTTGTAGGTGCCAAGTGCTGGTGAGAGGTTGGGGATGCTATCCTTTCGGTGGAACAGCCGAGTTGTTTACGTAGATTATTTTTTTTTTTGTTAGTCGCAACAGGGTGTCCAGCACCTAGGGTAACAAGGTGTGAAGCCTAGGCTAAAGTGCAACCTGCTTACCTTGTTGTGGGAGTGATGGAAAATCTTGCGATAAAGTTATCACTGTGTGGGTTAAAGTAGGGTGAGACTGTATCCTGACAGTTCATGGAGGCAAAGATTGTCACCGATAAAGAGGATTAATCCGATTATCATAGTGTATGGTTGATGGTGGAGGACCGGTGAGTGGACACAATTCTGTGCCAAGGAGAAAGTATGGAGCATGTGACTGTTTTAAGACAAGTGGTGATCCAGGTGGATTGGGGGATCGGGCGAAATTTGTGTGGTTGTGTTGTGTCCTTGACATCGTAGGTGTAAACCAAGTAGATTGACGAAGGTAAGGCTGTGTGCCCATAGCGAGCCCTTAACGTTTTTTGTGCGAGGGATCGTAGGTGTAAACCAAGTAGATTGACAAAGGTAAAGCTGTGTGCCCATAGCGAGCCCTGAACGTTTTTTGTGCGAGGGTGCATAGTCCGAAGCTCATGTTGGAGGAGCATGGGAGTAGGTAGGACCCTCGCGGATCGACCCGAAGGGTGGTCCGATCACAAGTGGTTTTGAGTTCGCTTATTGGTGGACACGGAATTCCAGAGCCACTCCTTCAGCAAGGGGAACAAGGTGGGTGCCTGGAGGAG
>JAHWFP010041689.1:0-10770 GCA_023313725.1 Lithobius niger | reverse complement strand
TTGTACACCCTTTCTAGTCTCGCCAATGTATACGGTGTGGCAGTAACCAACCATCACGAATGTGAATTGTGTGGCACTCGCCATTTGGCCGGTAGACATTAAAATGCACTCGCCATTGTCTATTAACTCCTTGCCATGTAGAAACAATTTTAGCAGTTGTGCTACTGCTTAATGTTGAAATTTTGTTTGCATTAATCTAAGCCTCCAATCTAAGCCTCCAAACTACAGTGGCTAGCAACGTTGTAGCACACTTGGTTGGAGAGCCCTTGTAATTCTGCACGTAACGCCACTAACCGCTTGTTTCTAGGATCCAATTATTTTGTGGTTGAATGGTTAAGACTTAGAAAATTTTTCACTCCTGACGGTGACGAATAAACCACAATGGCATTAAATGGTACACGATATAATTTTCGACAAAATAATATAAAATTTGTGTCTTGATCACCTAAACAGACATAACACGGATGAGAACAATGAAACAGATACGTTAAAAGACCCTAAGCTCCGAAATACTTACAATACATGATTAAAAACACTTTGAAAACCCACGGCTGACTGGGCACATCTCCCACGAACCGCCATGTTGGATGTTTCTAGCTAATACGGTTCCCGAGACATGACAATTTAAGTATCAGGGTTTGTTAATCAGTTGCCATTTTGGCGAGTAGCTCTAAAAACCAAGTCGCCAACTGCTGTATTCTCCTTGCCGTTTGGCGAGTGGCGACCGACATTGGTGAAGGTTGGCAGTAACCACACTGTAACGCTTTTGTCAAAAATCCTTGGTCGTCCCATGAGACAAGAATTTATGAGACAAAAGTATGTGTCCACCCTTCCCCTCAAGATGCACTGAACTTTCTCGCTTGTGCCAACACAGTAAGTAATTCCTACACCTTTTCAGCTCTTGCTGTTCTCTCGTCACCTCCTTCTCTCCACTCTTAGCTCTACCATAATAATAATAATAATATTTATTGTAGCACGTGAAAGTACATACGATCGACAAAATTCAAGAATAAAAATTGATTGGGCCCAGCGCCTAAACCTCGCCCTTTGTGGCACAATCAATTTTTATTCTTGAATTTTGTCGATCGTATGTACTTTCATATGCTACAATGAAGTTTATTATTATTATATTACCACTCCCTTCTTTCATAAGACGGTTGAGTAGGTCTGGGGGTATCCCATCCTGATAACCTGCCTTTTGCCTTGTACAACTGGCTTTTTGGCACTTCCTTTGTCATTGAGTTTCTTGCAAGCTGCACGAACTCGTTCCAAGCTATCGCCTTTAGCTGGGCCCTGGGGTGTCCCGAAGAAAACGGTATTCTCTTTCCCGACACCGTAAGGTTTTTATATGGACTGTATTTGATGCGAGCAGCACATCCAAATATGGGATACGTCTTTCTTTCTCAACCTCCACAGTAAAACCCAACTCGGCCCTCTATTCGTTCACCATCTTCATCCCTCCTGTATCTCTTCGCGCCTAAGGATCGCCAAGATGTCGTCGACGAATCTCTTCCACGGCTTAATAACGGGCTTAGTCATCATCACAAATCTATCCAGGTGTTGCATTATCATTTCTGTAATGAGGCGTGAGTGTGAGCTGGAGTATCCCATAGGGGCTCCGCTCAGCTGTCGGGAAGTTTTGCCTCCAAACTCCACATAAATTGAGGCCAGGACTCCAGGACAACGTTAACATCGCTTTGGCTCTTTCCCAAACAGCCCTTGGAATCTTGATCAAGCTTGCCGACTCTTGGAACATCTCTAAAATCAGACGATGCGATAAACTTGGGAATAGCTTTGTCACATCGAAAGAAACAAGGTTCATCATCAGTCATCCGAATCTTCTTCAAACTGTTATATATCACCAGTGTGTTTAAGTCTGCATGGGCTATCCACATATTTTTCCAAGCTTTTTGCAATTTCCAATCCAAACGATGCGCATGGCTGGCCTTCGCAGAGGTAATAAGCCTATAAGGCTTTCCTTCCTTATGCAATTTGTTTGGTTCAAATTCATCAAGAAATCACCACCTCAGAAGATTGGAATCGCTGGCAATTTGGACACATTTGGCAGACAAAAAGCAGCTCATGAACATCCAAGCCCCAGCTACGCCTAATATTCAATACTTGTTGCACGCTGACGTGAAGGAAAGTTTCTTCAGCGAGTGGGGTGCGCTTTCTTTCAAATATCGAGGGCTACTCGTGCGGAAAAAATCAAATCGGGGCAAGCAGAACAGTAATTATGTAGACTGATCAAATTAAGCCTGAAGAAGGTTGCAGGAAGAAACTTTCCATTCCCTTCAAAGCGACCGAAAATTTGCTAATACTGAAAGGTATTTTGTGTTTGAGAATGAGCGAAGATAATGGAAATCAAGCTTACAAATTTGCTGGACACTCTTAAAGTTCGTTTTGATATTTTTAAAATCCATCCTGCTTTACCCAAATTACTAATCTTCTTCACCAACCTCGTCTATCGCTCAGACTTAAATTCCATCTTCAAAGCTGCTGGCAAAGCTCACCTTCTTAAAGATTTTCGGATTTCCACTCTACTCAAATCCTACGAATTAGAATGTCCCTCAATCCACCGCATCTTACCGGATTGGGACCTTTCATTTGTCCTGGATGCTCTCATGAAAGAACCATATGAACCATCCTAACAGACCACATCAACCATCTCGCACGAAAGATAGTTTTCCTAATTTCCCCGTCAGCGAGCTTACGATGCAGCAAGATGCAATTACTCTCTAGTGGTCCTGCTTATTGCTTCTTTGACAACTGCGATTTATCCACCTGAGGCCACGTCCAAACTCTCGCGCCAAGACGCAAAGACCCTCCGAACCTTCAAAGCCAATCATCATTCCTGCACTTGCAAATATTGGCGATGAACCCGAAAGAACACTTTGTCCACATCGAGCTTTATGCTATTACAGTAAAAGGACTGCAGACAACGAGTGTTGAAGAGGCCGCATTCAACTTTTTCTTTCGTTTACAAAAGGAGTAGAAGACACCTCGGCAGCAATAATCGCAAAGTGGATCAAAACCATTATCCGCAGAGCCTACAACGACCAAAATGTCAACTGTGAAAACCAACCCTTCCAAATGTCAATCCAGTAGCAGTCCCCACTTGGCCAGTAGACCTTACAAAGCACTCGCCATTTCACAATTTTTACTCGCCACATACCAAATACGTCTTGGATGATGAAAGGTTTCTCTAATTTATGCATTAACAAAATTGTGCAATTTTCTTAAACGCCAGTATTAATGCAGAAAATCCAGTTATAAGCCCTTATAAATCTGAGCATTCCAGAGATACCGCTTTTTTAGTGGCATGCTCTGTAGCTAGTCGCTGATTTGGCGAGTAAGGCTAAATTCCAAGTTGCCAACTGTTGATTTCCACTCGCCAAATGGCGAGTGGCGACCGACATTGGGAAGGGTTGGTGCAAACAGCAACATCTAAGTCACAGCACACGAACTCTGGTCACTCTCCGCATCTTGGGCCTTTCACAGCCTGGTCTCCATCGCTGAAATCCTCCAAGACTTCTCATGGAGAAGCCAAACCATCTTCAAAACAAGCCACTACTTCAGAGACATGTCGAGACAAGAAAATTGGCTACACCGTTTGGGATCAAGTGTTGCGCGCCAGATGTGCCGTCAAACCCCCTTAAGCACTCCACAACACAAACTAAGAACTTCCAAGACGACTGAAACAAGACCCCATCTCTAACAAACCTCCCTATCTACTGTTTGTTTTTATCGGTAAAGTGTAAAGTTTGTTAACCCTTTTAGGTCCACGCCATTTTTTCAATTCTCGAGTGAGAAAGCCTATGGCAGCAACATGGCTGCCAAGAACAATTTGCATGCCTCACGAAAATTAATTGTAATAAAAAAACTACGCTGTCTAGAGGTATAAAAATTTGTAGACGTAACAATTATACTGTAAATTATTGACCAGAAACATAATTGGGACCGTCCTTCCACGTTTTCATTATTAAAAAATATCCTGAAATTCAACTACGTAAACAGCGCTAACGAAAGTTTCAACTTACAGTACTCGGAATGATAACATCCGTGCGATATTCTTCCGTCACAACGCCTGTTATTACGTCCGAAATCATTATTTTATGTTTTATTACCATAAAAATAGTTTAAAGATGCTTTATTTCTTCGAGATTCACGATCGATTACAGGTTACTACTAAATTGTCGCGGACGCCATAATGCCCGGCTGCCCGCATTGCAATGCGCTCCTGCTAGCGCCAATGGATATGACCTTGACTCGCTACCCGTGACGTCATTCGTGAATGGCCGAAGAGTCACATGCCGTGAATGAGCCAATCAGCGCTCGAGATGCTGAAGCGTTTGAACAACGGCCGTTGAAGCAGTACATTTCATTGGAGGAATGTTGGAGTTGATGACGTCATTTTTCGCGGCCCAGAAAATTGGGAATCCCTTCTCTCGAACACGACCAAGATGGCGGCTGTATGTTGCGTCGTTCTGCTGATATGATCGTTTGAACCGAGGGATATTTTCAGCAAATAAACACAATTTTACGTCCATTTTGGCGACGATGCCAACAATAACATCGACTTAAGGTAATAAATAGACGATATTGAATTAAATTAACTGAAATAAATAGAAAATATGCGTTCCAAAATACCTAATTCAATTGGAGTGATGCCTCCGATGTACGCAATAGGATTTTTTTTAACGGGGTATAGAACTGGGCTGAACAGGGCAAACGATATATCGTCGTTTCGGCTTTTTTGAAGTGGAATTGCAACGGCGGGCTTAGGCCTAAAAGGGTTAACTTTTTTGGGCTGCGAGCTGGTTACCCCCAGCTCACAACCTGGGGTAACTCGCCATGTGGTGCCCACCACCATAAGCGACGAGGTCATCGGTAAAGGCACAAATTTATAGGTATTGGATGCAAAGGCAAAGATGGCTAAACTGATACAGATAAAAACGTCACCAGCCAGTGACTGGAAGAAATATTACATTATGATTTTATCTAATGCTGGTAAGTAAGCTATCCATTCCATTGCAGACCAACATGTTACCACACTGTTGACACTTCACAGTATAAATTAATAAGTAATTAATCTATGGTTCAATGCCGGAAGTGATAAATTGCAATCATAATCATCTCTGCTAAGCCCAACACATGCCAAACCTTCCATATTGCTAAAGTCGTATCTCTAATAACAGCAAGATTGGTCCAGTTGGTGAAGGAAAACTAAACCCTTTGAATAATAATTTGTGTTTACTAGGCCACTTGGAATTGGGAGCACCTTACCAAAATGAGTTAGCCTAGGCCTAAATATTGTTTGCCAATAACTTAAGAACATAACGTTCCTACAGTAAAATTCCATGGCAAAAGTCAACTCTAAAAACACTTCTTTCGTGCCAAACACACGCTCACTGTCTAGCCTATTTTTGACAACGTGCTGCTGTTTTCTTCAGGCTTCAAAACTTTGTTTTGGATCTGACCACATCTCTACTCTCCTCTTGTTCTCTTCTTGCTTTCAAATCTGGTGGACATTGTCTTTCGTATTTGTATTGTTACATGGTTTAATCCGTGCCAGTCCCCATAGTTATCCAACTGCTAGCCAGAAGAGGAGTGCAGAAATGTTATCAGATCATCGGATCCAAAATAAATATTTGAAGCCTGAAGAAAATAGCAGTGAGTTGTAGAAAATATGCTAGTAAGTGTATCTTTGGACTGAAAGTGTGTTTTTTCACTGTATGAAGTTTAACGATATTCGTTGAATTATTGGCTAGCTCGTTTTGGCAAGGAGGTCCCAGATCAGCTCCAAAACAAACTTTTGAAGCCTGGAGAAAATGGCGAGTTGTCGTAAATTTGTTAGTACGAGTGTCTTTGCAGTGAAAGTGTGCGTTTTTGTATTTGACTTTTATTGATTGCCAATAACTGATTTTTAGTAGAATCTTGTTGGCCTTGCAGTTATTAACTATACTCCACCTAGGTGCACTACCGAGCGCACAGTGCTGCAGCCATGCTTCTTTATTGCTGACTCTTGCACAGCTAAGCTAATACAAGCTAGCCCCGTAACATGCTCATGACCACGCAGAGCACCGTATTCGGATAATGATTCCCGAAACGATGTACCTTAAATCGCGTTTTAAATGCCCATGGGCTTGAAAAATTAAATTGTCTAAAATTGGGGGTGGGTGTTAAAAACCAGTATTATCTATTTTTCTAAACTAAATTCTGTCCTGGGATGGAGTTTTTTATCACGGAAAAAGTCGGCGATAATGCAGTCGGTGATGTGCGTGATCTGGATTCAATCTAGCATTAACACAATGTTTTTGTTCTCATTTATTCAGAAATTTAGGTTATCTGGAATGTTCTCTCTCCCAAAATTCAACATAATTCGCAGATAAAACTAATTTCTAATCGTACAAACTTATGGTAACATGAGCAGATAAGGATTGTAAAAAAAGATAGGCCTACGCGATGGCTTTATTTTCATTTATTCACAAATTTAGTTTATTAGGTCATGTTTCTTCCAATATCTAACATGATTCAAAGTTAAAATTAATTTCTAACCATCACCAGCCTTCAAAACAAACATGCGATTCACGACCGGTAAGCATCAAGCAGAGTAACGTCACAATGGACGCTATGTACTGAACGAGTTGGATGCTGCACAAAAGGCTACATGAGCGTGGTTACTCGCTTCCACTACTGGAGGCTCCACGTGTCTACTTCCGCCGGAAATTCTGGCATGGATTATTGCTCAGAAACGCAGAAAAGGATGGGAAAAATGCGTCAACACACGTGCTTCCAGTCGTGAATCACTTCTGTTTTGAAGGTAGGTGATGGTTATAAATTAGTTTTAACTTTGAATTATGTTAGATATTGTTAGATATTGTTAGATATTGGACGATCTAATAAACTAAATTTGCGAATAAATGAGAATAAAGGCACTGTTTTTGCTAGATTGAATCCAGATCACACACGTCAATGACCGTTCGCTAGGCCTAATATTACCGACTATTTCCATGATTACAAACGCTCCCATGAATCATGTTGGATTAAAAGTTGATTTTGTTAAATTAGCTTTTAGTTAATTTTGCGACAGAAAAACGAATATTTACGGGAATGAAACCATTTCGTTAAAACGTAAGAAAATTAAAACGTAGGTAATTTTGCCAGAGAATCTATGATTTTTAAAGGTTGGGCGTCAACAACAGTATAACACGATTTTTGATTTTCAACTTTCAAGCATTTTAGGGGGCTCCGGGGTGTTAGCGTTAACTAGGTGATTAATATCCGATTTACGGTGGTTGCAAGATTTAAAAACTGTAGTGCCTGATGAACTAGGAAATCGATTTGTTTACTATGGTGAAAAGTCGTGACAGCAATACTCAGAATTTAAGTTTCTCTTTCGCATAATCCTACTCACTGTGCTACAAGATTGGGATCCGTCCTTTTGCCTACAGCATATTTTTATTACCCCACCAGCTCATTAACACAGTCATTTCTGCAAAAATTGCGTCACTTCTGTCACTACCCCACTTCCCCTACCCTGCTCACATCCTTCCACTCTTTCTTGCCGCTGGTGCGAGCAGTCATAAAATCTTGACCTAATATTGTTAAATTACTATAAGGAAGTCGTTTCGCACGATTGTGTTCACAGCTGAACTGAAGTGCACCATTTTCCCAGGCAAGCAGCGTGGCTGCGAGGCTACACGGTTTTTGTGGTGAGTTTTTTCTATAGAGCCTGGTTAGAGAGTATTAAAATGGCGGCCGGCATGGTGATGGATAATTTTGTGGGAACAAAACACGTGGAGGCCTGTTAGGCTGGCCAAGTACGTCCACACGTGGAGGTAATTTTGCTTCTTGAGAGCGTTGGTAGTGGTTCAGTACAGATTAGCAGGTTCGAACTGCTTTATTTTGTGTTTTTTCGTAGAAAACATTTGAAAAATAGCGAAGCAATAGTGCACAGAGACGTGCGGTTAGAAACGTGCGGTTGGGAGTTCATATGTGAAAACCATTGTTGGATTCAGTACGATCGAACCGAAAGAAACCACGAGTGGCGGACAGTGAATAGAGTTGTTGGTGGTGATAAAAAGAAAAATGGGTTTGTCGATTGTTTAGCACGTCGGTCAGTTTTGAATTTTTTTTTGAGTGATGCGGAACGCTGGGGCGTGCAGAGGCATTGGCTCGACCGAGCTTGAGTAAAATACTTTGTTGTATGCACTGTTGGATTTGTTTGAAAACAAAATAATGAGCACATGGCATGCTGGGAGTTTGAGAGGCCATCGAGCAGACTCGGCGGCCATTGGGACATCAGCGGCAGTGTTGGATATTGTCGATGGAGCGGGTATAGAGTTGGGAAGTACACCACTCGCCAAAACTGCCATTACTTGACGATGCGTAGGACATTGCCACAAAATTGAGCAAGATGTTAGCGCAAGGAGTGATTGAGCGGGTGAAAAAAAGGAGCGTGGGTTTTGTATCCCCGATTTTTTTAGTGGCAAAGCAAAACGGATCGATCAGGATAATTTTGAACCTAAAAGGCTTGAATAAGTTTTGTAGTGGTACGGAAGTGCTACATAGAGTACCTAGGGTAGTGGAGCATTTACAGCCAGGGTGTTGGATGGCTACCAACGATGTCTCAAGTGTATTATGCAGTGGCAATAAAGAATGTTGCGCGACGGTTGTTAATGTTTTCCTGGCAGGGTTGTCTATACCGCTTTTGTGTGCTGCCGTTTGGTTTGGCTTCGGCCCCAGGTACTTTTATGAAACTTATGACAGCCGGGAGGCGATTCTTGCGCCGGGCCGGCGTGTTGATTTTCATTTACCTGGATGATTTTGTGGTGATCGGTCCGTCCGCGCCGGTGTGATGTGCGGAGGGCATTGGAAACTTTGCGGAGTTTAGGTTTTTTCGTAAATTATGGAAAGAGTGTTCTGGTTCTGTCGCAGGCTCTGCAGTTTTGGGGTATGACGTTGGATCTAAAAATAGCCTGTTTTGTGCTACCTCCAGAGAAACAGGCTTGTATGTTACAGTTGGTTCCAGCACTGCAACAGAACCCGGTCACTGTAGTTAAGGAGCTTCAAAGGTTGTTGGGTATAGCGGAAGCTTGTTGTGTGCCATGGAGAATGGCAAGTTGCACACAAATTGGTGGCAACAGAACCTAGTGACCTAGTATCGCGCAGGGGTGCACGGAGGAAGCCTCTCGCAAAAACTTGTGAGGCAAAGACTTGTGAGTCGCCCGGTAGTAGCCATATCCTAGGTCTTGTGGAGGCCGCAGCAGTAGTGACAACGGACGCTTCGGACATGGGCTGGGGAGTGGCTACAAGGGATTTGCAAGTGCAGGGAAGGTGGCAGCCCGTGGAGGCTGCCTTGTATATAAATGCGAGAGAATTATTGGCTATGCTAAAGGCGCTGGACGTATTTGGGGTCCTGGTCAGGGGACAGGTCCTACAAATCCTTTCGGATAATGTGGTGACGGTGTCGTACCTGAATCATCAAGGGGGGACGAAGTCCAGATGCTAAATGCCATCGTCCGTAGCCTAGAGGAGCGTAGAAGTCGGCTGGGTTTTGTGGTATAGGCGGCATTTGTACCGGGAAACTTGAATGTGACAGCGGATGGTCTGTCTCAACATTTTTGGGACAGGTTTGACTTCCGGTTTTGTACTGCGGCGTTCCAGAGGATTTGTAAGTGGTTTGGGAGGCCAGTCGTGGATTTGTTTGCATCAGAAGCGACGGCCCAATTGCAGCGATTTGGGTCGTGGGGACGATGCCCAGGGGCAGAGTTGGTGTAAGAAGACAGTAGAATCCTACGAAACTGTGTTACAAAAGAGGTCCCGCCCGCCTCCATGCACGGAATCGAGCGTTCATAGCAAGAAAAGAGTGGATGGACGCGAGCAGGGTAGGAGTAAGTTGGGTAAAGGTGGAAGTGACGAAATTTTCTGGACGTATTCGGTGTAAACTGGGGCCCGTTCTTTCCGTACCTAATTCCCCCATGTCCTTTGATAGGATGTTGCGTGGACAAGCTGATAGTGGCTCAAGTGCAGTGGGCAGTACTAGTGACACCTGACTGGCGGTGTGCAGCTTGGTTCGTCTGACTATTGGCCTGGGCCAAAGTGGGACCGTATGCCTTGAGGAGTACAGGGACCCTACTCTGGGACCCGTACATGTACGCCGAAGTGGCAGATGAGTGGGGTCCCTGGGTGGTCTGGGGTGTAGGTACAGGATGATTACCGGTGGGACCAAGGGGTCACCACAGCCATCTTCGGAGCGATTCCGAGGAGTAAGTGCACTGCTTCTTAATCTATCCCAATCTTGTAACACAGTGAGGAGGATTCAGCGAAAGAGAAATGAAGATTCTCCCAGAAAACTTGTTCTCGTCAGGAGAATCTAAGTTCTCCAAGTAGAATCCTACGAAACTGTGTTACAAAAGAGGTCCCGCCCGCCTCCATGCACGGAATCGAGCGTTCATAGCAAGAAAAGAGTGAATGGCCGTGAGCAGGGTGGGGGGAGGTGGGGTAGAGGCAGAAGTGACAAATTTTTGCCTAAATGCCTGCGTTAATGAGCTGGTGGGGTAATAAAAACGCGCCGTAGGCAAAGGGAAGGATCCCAATCTTGTAACATAAGTGTCGTCGGATTCTACCCGGAGAACTTAGATTCTCCTGACGAGAACAAGTTCTCTGGGAGAATCTTCATTTCTCTTTCGCAGAATCCTCCTCACTGTGTTACAAGATAGGGAAAGATAAAGAAGTAGTCCACTTACTCCTTGGTAACGCTCCGAA
>JAHWFP010041681.1:0-11275 GCA_023313725.1 Lithobius niger | reverse complement strand
CTGTATCTAGAGAGTTAAAGGGAAGCCCAGCTCCAGGGCAAAACTAATATTGTGTTTGGTTCCCCAACTTCGTGTGATAAAGAAAATCTTTTGTAATTTATATTTTTTGTTTTAACTTCGGATGGCAGTTAGTGACCACCAGGTCCTTGCAACTCCGGTTGCGTTTGCAACAAACTTATTATTATTATTATTAAATAACAACGCCCCAGAATTAACCGTTCCCAAACAAATTTTAACTGCAAACGTAGCTGAGCCAATCTCAATGTTACCCGATATTCCTCCCACTAATGTCTTGTTGACTTCCAGCTTGGACCCAGAGGTTCCAGTGTATATTCCACAAACTAATGATTGCGAGGTACGCACCCAACCTTTTATCCAACAGCAACCCTCATCAAATACGATAAACGAAACCCAAACTCAATTGGCCCCACATCCGGAAAACCATTGCGCATTAGAGCTCATAACCCCTGAAACACCTGATAACTTGGAATTACCACTCAACAGGCCCGTATTAGGGGTCTTCAATATGCAGATGCTCCATCGTCGAATGGGCCACGCATCCCATGAAAGGCGCATGGTGAAAGGAGGAACTTTAATGACACCCCACCTATCAGGTATGCCATTCAAAGAATGCGATATCTGTATCCATACTAAGCTTCGCCGTGCTAGTCATCCTCCCATCTTAAACTGCCCCTTGCCTGTGCGTATGGACATCTGGAGTGCGGATGATTGTATTGTTAGTCGAGAGGAGACCTTCACCGGTGGTAGTACTCTGTTCGTTGTTCTCGACGTTTGCACCCGTCGGGTCTTTTCCCATGTCCTTCCAATTAAATCCCTGATACTCGAAGTTCTGATCCAGGAGATTACTAGGAGACAAGCCGAAACTGGCCTTCGACGTCTGGTGACAGACGGAGCACTTATGTATCCATCACGCCAACTCCAAGACATCCTGACCACTAACGGGACTGTACATGCCTGTTTCACACCACGAACCCCTCAACAGAACAGCCTGTCTGAGAGAATTCATTTGGCCCTTAAGACAATCATCTGTTCCCTCCTGACCGACGCCGAGCTCTCTGAGACCTTTTGGGGACTTGCCAGCCATGAGGCCACCACTTATTCATAATATGTCCTGTACCAGAAGGTGTTGTTTCTCCACACCAACTCTGGTCGGGGAAAATTTCCGACATGCGTATCTTATGCCGCTTTGGCTGCCTAGCGTATGCCTATGTGCATCCTGTGCATCCTGTCCTTCGTGAGGGCCGCTTAACTCCAGTGGCTGATCCTATGATTTATGTAGGATACAATGCAGACCGACGTGCCTTTCGCCTCTTTGACCCATTCACAACCCGAATCCTGGTTTCTATAGAGTCCGTTTTCTCAAGGATATTAACGCCTCCACTTACTTCCTTCCCCCTTGCCTCGAGGACCCTTCAAAGCCTTCTTCATCCTCTTCCGACGAGTCACTCAAACCACGCACTCCTGAGGTGGTGATGATTCTCTGCCCAGCCCTGACGCTGTACCTGATCCTGCTTCTCCGGCTACCTCCCCCTGTGCCGTTCCGTCCCCACGCCTGTCTGCCCCCAGGTTACCTTCCTCCGCATTCTCTTCGTGGGGCTCTCTACACTCACGTTCCTCGATCCGCTCCTCACCCGGTTCCTCCCATTCTTCCCTTTTCCGTCCCAGCGGTCAGGTCCTCTCGTCTTGGAGGCCTAAACTTCATCGTCGCGTTGTGCCCACGCCACACGCTGCTCCAAGTGCCTATTGGGACAACCCCCAGACCTCACGGTCTAGCTTCTTTTTTTTTTTTTTTTTTTTTTTATTAAATTTTGACGAGCCTTATGTGTCGCAATGTATGACGAAGCAATTATTACTTGTATGGCTGAACCGGCTCAATTTTGAACATTACCAGATTATTTTTTTTAGAGAAGAAGAAATCTGGTAAAGGGAGGTGCCAGCCCAGGGATTCGACCCGGGAAACCTCCGATCATCGTCGGGGCCGAAAGATTGTCCAGAATTAGCCAGAATACATCCCATAGCCACTGAAGGAGCATGGTAGCCTCTCACGCTACCCTGTCCGGCAGTCCTGGCGGGGACTTTGCCAAGGTCCCCTTTCCAGGGGTTCGACCAGATCCGCAAACCTCCAGCAACCAGGCTGAGCTCTCTCACAGCTCAGCCACGATGACCACAACGTAACAAGCTATTTCCCCTTTTCTTTAGACTGGTTGTTGAAGATTCTGTCCACTTTTTTGCTATTTGTGTCCTTATGTATACTTATGTATTCCTACTAGATTTTAAAGCATGATCTACCGTATTTTCTTGATACTAGTTAGCCATTCCTTGTCACTTGTTACTCCTGACGTTGTTTTATGACTTGTTCTTTTTTCCTTCCACCTTTGTTGTTCTTACCAGTGTCCCTCGCACATATTTGTCGAGGGAGGGGGGGACTGACAGAGATAGTGTCCGCTTATTCCCCTTAGACCTTTGAGCTTGTGGGCTGTTTATACTAAATGCCTCACGAAACCTAACGTAACAACCGGACATTAACACTGCCAAACCTTTTGCTCCCTCTCCCATCCAAATACGTTTTGAGAAACTATAAATCACGTAATCAGTTCAGTAGTCTCGGGACACAATTGTAAAGCTAAGAAATATAGAGCATAAGAAACTAAAAAATTGTCACTTACCAATTTGTAAAACGGGCAAAGTTCAGCCGGCGAAACACCAAGAAAAACCTCGGCTGGGGAATATTAAGAAACACCATAGTATCCTTACAGCATAACAACTGTTTGCGCCGTGCTTGCCCAACTCAATACATTGTTGTTCATCCTTGTATTGTCTTGCAATCGTTGTAAGCTAAATGTAACAATCTCTCTTTTTATCATTGTTCCGTTAAAGGCAGGCTTCAAATATATTGTAACAGCCTGACTACGACAATCATCACTTGCGCTTTGTTAACGCGTTTTCAGTATTAATTGTTTCAACTTTAATTTTTTTCAATCTTTCCGATTGAAGAGAAAACATGCTCCTTTTACAAGCTCTGAAAATGTACCAACAAAATGGAGACTCAGCCACCATTTTGCTCCAATGGTAATAACACCGACCTGTCTTATAGCCTGTGAGAGTCTTTAAGCTGTCTACGTAGTAGAAGAGCCTACAATAATCAATCTCAGGCAGCTTCCGCTATCATAAGAGGAGAAGATTTCTACTTTGAATTCTTCAATGGGCATCGAGTTTGAATGATCAACGTATACTCAAAGTGAACTAAGGCTTCTAAGACGAAACAAGAGTACACAAACGTAAGTGACGATTTGGTAGTGAGGGCCGGTTAGATCTTTCCTGTAAAGCTTAAATCAGATGATGGCTAAAAGATGTAATTTCTCAACTGTGACAAGGTAAAATAAAACGGTTGCCATTGTAGCATACTGTAAGTTACTTTGAATGAGGATCCTTGATCCATTCTGTACCCTACATACGGAGGTGTTGACGGTTCCCAAAGATTCACGACCTCTGCTATATCCGCCGCCTTCCTTCACTCCAAGGGCAAACCCAAAAGTTATCGGCTGCTTTCCCAAGAATGCCTCTTACATCTACTTATGGTGTTCACCCAGATTCTCCCTTTGAAGGCCTAGGAAGGTCGTACCACGCTCTGCCCACCTAGATTAGTGGATTGGTACGGATATAGGCGACGGGCTAGCCCCTTTTAAGCCTACCGGACAACCGGTAGCCTGACAAAACTCGTAAATATCCCTGAATACTTCAGTAATCAAGCGCTGAAAGTAGAACGTTGCATTGACCAGTCCCATGATTCATTTTTAAATACTCAAACACACCTAAATGAGTGTTTATAGCCGTCATTTTGATGGCCCTGGGCGAATTTGGAATCTGCAAAAAAATCCTGGCTAGATCAAACACAGAGATATTCTTTGCTGCCGCAACCCACTCAACCATTTCTTCCAAATTAGGCATTGGGAACCTCTGCACCTTAGTTCCTCCGTTCAGTTCCCTATAATCCGCAACTGGCCTTGCATTTTTCCCTCTTCAGTCACTATCAAATTAGGCGAAGCATTACTGATCTTCTCAGGCCTAATTACTCCTAATGCCAACATTCTATTAATTTCCGTTTCAATTAATTCTTTTTGTTTGGGTGAGTACCGGTGCAATTGCGTTTGTACCGTTACTTCCTTGTCCATTTCTATATCGAATTCAAACAAGTCGGTGGTGCCCGGCTCGTAAGAGAACACCCCCGGAACTTGGTCAAAAACTTCGATCAATTCTTTGATTTGTTCGTCCTACAGAGGCCCAACCTTTGCCACCTCTATGACTTCCTTGTTTGTAAAATAACCTCTTTTTCCACCTGAATCCCACGTATGCGTTTCTAATTCCATGCCCTTTTCTCTTTTCTCACCTTGTCTTTCTAGTTCATGCACACCTACTTCGTTTATGATCGTAACCTCCTCATAAAACGGTTTCATTAAGGATGGTACTTTCACTTTGGAAGGATGGTACATTCACTTTGTCACCATTTTCACCCATTTATATCCTGTAATTTACCTCACCAACCTTCTCCAAACCTCATATGGGCCTTTCCAAAATGCTGCTAATTTGTCCTTATGATCCATCTTTAGCAACAATACCTTACTACCAAGCTCATACTCACGTAATCTTGGCTGTTTGTCGTAATAAACTTTATTACGCTGTTGTACTGCCATTGTTTCAGTTTTCGCCATTTCCTTCACATTCCCCCAATCGTTTAATCTTTCTACCACATAGTCCACCACAGTAGGATCTACATGCACCTCCTTACCTAACCATTTTCCCCTTAACAATGTAAGTGGGGTCCTTACATTCCTATCGTACACCAATTCTGCTGGCGTAAAGTTTGTCGTTTCACATGGGGTGAGAGCGAATGGCAAACATTGCAGGAGCCAGAGCATCATCCCATTCCTCCGGGTACTCAGCCACCAGAGCTCTGATTATGTCCTTTAATTTTCTGTGCATCCTCTCCACCGCCTGTGATTCTGGGTAATACAGAGTGCTATTAATTAGATTTATACCACACCTCTCAAGAAAGCATGTCGTCAGTTCCGATACGAATGGTTTTCCGAAGTCGGACTGGAGTAATCCGGGGAAACCTACCCTTGAAAATATCCCTAGCAGCTCGTTCACCCCCGTGGGTGAATTGGCTTCCTTTACTGCCACTGCTTCTGGATACCTTATAGCCACGTCCATGTCCATGTGGCCAACTGCTTATGTATAGTTTGCGGTCTTTCTTCCCCTTGCCTACTTGCCTTATTGAGGAAACCCGAACCATTTAATTTTTGTGAACAACTGTTTATATACAGCATCGTTAGCCTCTATTAATTTTAATCTCAGCCTACGCTTTGCGACTGGCGTTTACTGATTTGCATTATTGCCTAATAACAATGTTTAAAGCAATGTAAAACAATGAAACTGATTATTCAGAGCCCCGTAACACTGGAATGGCACGACCAAAACCAATACTGCGTTAAATCTGCACCACAGTCGCTGTCCATAGAAACCATCCCACCATCTACACCAAATATTAACGGAGGAGATGTGGGAACAAAATTCGCAAAAATATTGGATTGGTAAGCTTTTAATATACAGAATTGATGATAAGGCTGGCAGTGGCCTCTCGTAGGGGTAAGGGTGATTGAATGGTTAGCCCGACTGTCTTATAATCTGCAGGTACAGGATTCAATTCTGTCTACACGTTTTCGGGTAGATTTTGGTACGTAATAGATCCTAAGTATTTTTAGAAAACTACCCCTCTTTGTCCTGAGATAGCCTTACTGAACAAGTACATTAATTTGACTATTTTCCTTTTTCTTTTTGCATGATGGCAATCACGGCAGGAAAGCAAAAATAGGTTTCGTGTAAAATTTTAGCCTAACTAAAAACATTATTGTACATTATTGTATAGACCTAATTATTCCCCCTAGTTTTCGTTGTTTCTAATCATTATATCAAACGTAAACTTCATCCCATTGATTAACACTTAGTACATTGAATGAAACGTGCAAAAACTGAGCAGTAGGCAATATTCAAGTTTTCGTATAACCTCTGAACTGTTATTCAGTGAGATTACCTTAGCATTTAATGTCATGTCTTCAACCGGGAATCATTATAAGTTATTTTTTTAGAGAGATACAACTTTACCTAAAGAATTCTTTTGAAGGTAGAAAAGAAAGTAGCTGATTGAGACGAACGTTAATAAAATAATTACGTCACGCAAAATGTAACACAAATTATTACACATCATTATACGTACACATGTCCCAATTCGTGTGAGGCTGTTATAACACCGCTGAAAATAGGAGCCACATCTTCAGCAAAACCAACGCTGTACCCTTCAGAGGTCCGACATGCAGTACCAATGTAACCCAAACCTGAAAGTAAAATAAATACCGAATATCACAATCAAGATGATCATAATTCGTTTGCTTTGGATAGTTCTGAGCTGTTCGACATCAGAAGATTGTGCATGAGCCAGATGTATGGCTGACCTGTGTGTGGACAGGTTGATAAAGAGGGACAAAACCAATAATTGCCTAATGTAATGCTTGATGTTGACAGTTGGTCATTAATAATTAAACATGGTGGTGATTTCACGCTAACACATCTCCATGCTAATACATCTCCAATCTAATATTTCTCCATGAATACTGTTAATCTGAAAACCCACATACGTCACCATCGGCTAATTTTTATAACCCACATTTTCTTGATAATCTAACAGTTTTTTCAGGGTCTACACTACCCCTGCTCAACCATGTGAAGCTCCACCACATGACATTTAATGGCCCACTTATTTGTGACTGGCGACATTTTTTGTACCACATGAAAAAAAAAAACACGTCTCATACTATGATGACTGCAATGCTAAGCATAACCCAGCAACCTTTTGTCCCGACGGTACGAAAACTAGGCTACTGAAACTTTGAAATACACTTTTAAACACCTACGACTCTACCCCACTCCAAGATTTTATACTCCAATCTTATTTAAAACTATTAAAGTAGAAAAATGCGACCTTACGTTATACACGAAATTCTGTAACCGAGATAGAAAAAAAAGGACGTCTTTTCTTAGCTATTTACTTTCAGTAGTTGGTATAGTTTGTTCCACATTATGTCTTCAGAAAACTGACTGGATGACGACTCGTTTCCTTGCACTAATAGTGCAAAAACATGTGAATATAACACTTGTAGACTCTACACAGTTACTGTTAGAGTTTACGAATGGGATGTTTACGGATTTTTTTGCACTCGTAGTGGAAGAAAACTTGGCGTCATAGAGTCAGTTTTCTGAAAACAATGTGGAACAGAGTATAGTCAGAGACTTTAGTGTTACAGAGTATAACCACGTGAAATCCTATATGAAACGTACTCCATTGGTGTCTGTAACTGATTCAATGCTATTTTCATCCCCGTGTTCCACCCCACCATTTTGTAGTGGTTTGCCGCTCTCAACCCCGGGAGTGGGGCCAAGGTCTTCACTCCCTTTGTGTAGGGAGAAGCATCCCTTTTGGCTTTCCTTGTTAAGTATTTTATTGTGGCATGACCACATTAGTGCACGAGCACAATAGCTCGTGTCTGTAGTTTTTGTATTGTTCAGATAGAAGCTATCGCCAACCCCCGTCCAATAACGAGTGTTTCTGGTAACCCACAAGACATTGAGCCACTCACCCCTTCCCATTTCCTGGTTGCAGCAAGACTAACTTCCATTCCGGACAAGTCAGCTTGGCTGGGGAAAAGTACTGATGTTGACCTACAGCGCCATTGGTATATCGATGGAGCCAAGAATACCTCCTACAGTTGAGATCAGCTCACGATCAACAAAATGTGGGCGAAGAGTTTCTGCCTAAAGTTGGAGATCTAGTGCTTATCAAAGAGAACTGAGTTGCTCGTCACCTTTGGCGTTAAGGAGTTGTTGAAACCCTTCGCCGAGGTCGGGACAATAAAATCCGTTCTTGTCAGCTAAAGCTGAAAAATAAAACTCGGGTTCGTTGGCCCATTCAATTATTATTTCCACTAGCAGTGTAAACCACTGGGCCTGGAGTGTTAAGTATTTTATTGTGGCATGGCCACATTAGTGCACGAGCGCAATAGCTCGTGTATGTGGTTTTTGTATTGTTAAGTTTAAGCAGTGTAGTCAAGCAAGATGCTTGTAAGTTGTAGACAAGCTGTTTACAGTAAATGTTCATTTCTTGTTGCCTTTAATTCAGTGTCAAGTTTAATTGTGCAACATTCCTTTCGTTCTTGGCACTTTCTCATTTCCCCCAGGCCGTGTTTCTTTTTCTCAAATTCCATCGGCGTCTTCTCGTGTTTCTAAAATTTGTATTATAATTAACTTAGGGTTGTTTTTCTAAAATTCTCTGCCCTTGGCTTCTTGTCGTGTTTAAAGGTCCTACTATAAAGCTAGCCACAGCTGTGCGTAGCATTGTTGTTTGATGTTTACTTGAGGGACCTTTAAGTCTTGACGGCTGTATCAAGAAAGACTAAGCACTTGTTTTCATTCGACGTATATTTGCCCACCACTTGTTTTCGTTTAAAGGACCCTGAAACAGTTGCGTCAGCTGACACCAAAGATTATGACTTCCTATTAGTGTGTTATTTAAACAAAGGCACGCATGGCAAGCTGTGAATTTTTCGTTTGAAGACACATAATGAGTTTCTAAACGAACCTAACTGTCTTAGTCGACACTCGTGTGTCCACGTACCCTTTTGCCGCGAGATTTACGACTTTTTTCAATTTCTAACTTTCTCGAGATTTAAAGAACACATTTGCGGCTCTGCCCGACAAGAACATCAGCAAGACAGGGAGAGTCCATTTTAATTGTCACTCATTTCAAACAAACCAAACGTCCACGCGCGAGTAAAACTTCTAAATCTAAACTTTTCCCACAAAATGGCGCCTGACAAAATGCTTTGAATGCCATTTGAATGGACGTCTAAATACGTTGTACGCTAAGTTTTTTACTAAGATCTTCACCAGCGATGCGAGAAGAAAATGCAACGTCAAATTTAAAAAATAATAATGAGTTCACGGATGGAAATGACAGCTATCGTAATCACTCTCTTATACCAAAGTCGTGCTTATTCCAGTCATATTTATTGCTGTAGCTTCTCGTTGTTAGTAGCATTTGTTTTTTTCCCGAGGAGCAAAACTCTATTCACCATCTTTAAAAGGAGCACAGTTCATTGTTCACTAGTTCGTTGTTAGTTCGCAGTTACAGACTGTTGTCATTAAAGCCGCATGGACCTATTTCGGGGTGTTAGTAACTTTTTTGGGTAGCAAACTTTATAGTCCATTTCATCATTTTTACGGACTGGTTAGTGAGAAAAGAGGAAGAAAGAGAGAAAAGGAATAAGTATTTTTTCTCATTATTTCAACCATGTAAAAAGCTAAAACAACCATACCTTGAACTTAATACTAACACGAATTTTGAACTTCGAAAGAAGCTCACTGTTTTTCCTTACATTCTGCCCACAAAAAAAAAAACAGTTTCGAGCTGTACAAAATTAACCGGGCATAAAGTTAGCTCATTATTTTCTGGCATAAATTTAGTGCCAAAATAATTGCATGTAGTTCCCTAACGAAAAAAAGGAGACCGACTAATAAGGTTTAAATCTCTTAATTCTGTACGAAAGATAAAGAAAAAAAAATTTACTTGAATAAAAACTGAATCCTAATAATGTTGGCTTTGTGCACTCAACGCTAACTGGCGCTATATGTTGAGAAAGAAGCCGGGTTGCAGTTCGCAAGCTCTACTTAGCTCTACTTAGACTAAGCTCTACTAATAAAATAGATGAGTGTGATTTTTCTAACAAGACGATGCTGACCGTAAGTCATGTGAATAAAGTTTAGTACACGCGTTTTACAGTATTTTTAAGAAGGAACCGAATAATTTTATAATATTCAGTTAGCATTAGGCTCAGAATCTACAAGGGTTCACTGATTTATTCACAGCTACAATGGGTCTAAATCTTACTGGGAAAGGTCATACAGAAGTGCCGGCCAGAGCTTTAGAAAAAGAAGGAGAGACATGACCTATCATGCCACCTCGTTTCATGCGAACTGCACACGGCTTCTTTCTCAACATATAGCGCAAGTTAGCGTTGAGTGCACAAAGCCAACATTATTAGGATTCAGTTTTTATTCAAGTAAATTTTTGTTTCTCATTCGTTGCTTGGCTAATTTGATGCGCAGTGTTCAGTGATTTTCAAATATTCCCGTTTAGCCTTAATAACAGTTTCAGCCACGTGAGGCGAATTTTCGACATTTTTCTCGAGTTCTTCAACCATTTACGTCTGTCTGAACCGTGTGTCAGTTCTAAACACGTTTTTGTTTACTCAACTTCAAAGCTCAGGAGAGCCAGTACTATATCGATTCCAGTTTTTTTAAGCTCTGTAATTTCAAGGGTTCACTGCAGACTTGTTAAATTCAAACTTCTTTACTTCTTCCTTAGACATAACGCAATTTACAAAAAATAAACATTTAACAATCCGCACATGAATCGAGAAATTGTCCAACAAGACAGTTCGTGCATAGAGTTCTGTCCTTGTTGCGTTCTTGTTGGGAAAGACCTCTTTCGCGCCAAACCATCTTCAATATAAGGGCTAGTTCTCGCTACAAAATATGGAAACTCTTTCGGTAAAAGGAACGCACGTGTCTCGCACGTCGAAATTGTAGCTAAAGGCCCGCATACCACACTTGGCAAAAGTATCTTTGACGCGTTTGAATAGAACGACGTAATTAGCCCTAATTATAGTCATTAGGTAATTACGGTCAAGTCAGCAAGCAAGAGATGGCAACTTTACAGCTCATATTTTTTTTCCTGAATGCTATGGTATTACGTTGTAGTTTGTAACTAGCAAAACGGAATGAATTGGATGCAATGAAATTTTTTCCCACGCAAAGAACGGGTTCGTGCTCGACTTGCTCTAATCTTAGGTTAGTAGAAAAACTGCGACAAATAAGACTACATCAGCCTTTTCGCCAACATTGAGCATGGAATAAATAGCCTTTTGACCATACTTTTTCCTTTTTCATTGTTGTAAAGACGGCTGCTAAATCCCGTATCAGCCCAGTTGCAACAATGCTTTCTATGTTTCTAACGCATTCTTCAAAAATGGGTCGGATAAGTGGGCAGGATAAGTGGACCGGCCCACTTATCCTGCACACTTTTAAATGTTTAACCACGGTTCAAACAAGTGTTTTAAAATAAAGACTTTTTGGCACACCTAAA
>JAHWFP010041640.1:0-15992 GCA_023313725.1 Lithobius niger | reverse complement strand
ACCTTTATAGCAGACAAGTATACCCATGATGCACTCTGGTATTACCCTGTGCCATCTACATAATGTATGCACTTATGATGAGACAGTAGCCACCTGGTGTACAATAGGTGGAACAGTACTGGCTAAGGCCAATTGAGATATCACACTACGCCCAATACACCACAGTTACCCACTTCAACGCCTTTACCACTATACCTTTGGCTTATGCTGCATAATATTAATGGTGAGCCAGACATAATAGACAAACTCTTCTACCTTGGGTTAAATCCATGTTTCACACAAGAGAATGCAACATGTAATAAACTCAATTACGAGTGCTGCGTGTGAGCACTTCCACAAGCTATTCTTTCCACCAATGTCTTACACAAGGTTTTTACATGTGCTGCTGTTGACAACGTGGACCATAACACTTCATCTAATACACCTGTTGAGATGCCCATAAACTCACGAGACTCTTACTGCCACAACTCAACTAAATTTGGCAGCCACAGATGGCAGTGCTACTTTCATTTACTTGAATCCCACAGCTTTTCCTCCAACACCAAAACCAAAACGTAACGTTCCAGCGTAAACAATGAATTATTCCATTGAACCAACAACCTATGGTGAAGTATCACTAGAATTATAAGAATTGACTTACGAACAAAGAGCCTTTGGTGATGTGAAGATGCGGAGTATAAACTTCCCGAAAAAATGGGAAATCCAGGAAAGCGAGAAGGTAAAGTGTAAATCTATTTTGCTTACAGTACTAAAACAGGATGTAAACTCTCCTTCAGTGGTCAGGCACGCAATGAATATTGTAACCTCAATCATACACAACACAAGATGAACCCTGACTGGTGTCCAGTTATAACAGCTGATCAACCTGTTTAAATGCTTGAAGTCACTACAATTGATGATGCCTGGTTGTTATTAGGGAGAAGACAAAATATTTATCATGCTAGGAGGTCTTCACGTTGAGATGGTGGTTAGGTCTGCCATTGGGACATGGCTGGAAGGAAGTGTGTGGACTGATACCTAATGCAGTAGAAGCTGGAATTGCAACATCATGTACAGCAGAAGGTATTCTTAAATCGTCACATGTGAAGAGAAGTCGGTATGCTCATGAAGTCACTGCAGCAGCTCTTCAGTTCCTCCTGAACCGTGCATATCAAAACAGATGTGATGATCAAGATGAAGGTATTTCAGAGTGGAGTAAAAGACGAAAAGCAGAATGATCTCAGTTTAAATACTGACCGAGAACAACGTACCTGGAGTTACTACTTACGGAGTTCATTCGTAGCATACATCAAGATAATTTCATTGCGTTTGTTACACACGTAGAAAATATTTGTTCTAAGATGTTTTCTCTCGACCATATAAACTATGCACGCTGGCTCCCTGTTTATTTACACAACTTAAAGCAACTTCCTGAACTTCACCCAGAAGTTTATTGTGAATTTGAAAAACAAAACCTTTCTGGCTACAAAACAACAAGAAGTTTCTAGAATGGGTCATGATCAAATTCACGAACAAAACAATAAACTGGTGAAGATGAGTACATTGATTTTGTCACTTCTGAGTCGCGAAAAGGGACTTCATAACTGGATGATAGTAAGCCTGGAAATATCTCTGATGGTTACAGAGTATGAAGAAGTTGAAAACCTAAATGATGACACCTATTCAGACAAACACCAAGAAGACACAAAAAGGTTCCAAACAGATTTAACTAATCTTCTCAACGTATCTGAGGAACATGGTAATCCTTTTTTTATGAGGAGGAAACTACAGTGAACAGCAGGCGCATAATTATGCCAGAAGATGCTCGTTCAAAGGATCGTTTGATGTTACAGAAGTTTTCCATCCATTACGTTACCACACGTAACAATTTTCTTCTCATGAGCCAAACGAGAATCTATGTAATAATCAAAGGATAAATAAAAAATTGTTGATTTACGGACGAACAGCAACCTCTTCTGCAAGTCTTACATTGCTAGTCAAGCCAGACCAGTAGATGTTAAAGAATTTTTTGCTTATGAAAGTAGCTCATACCCTCCTTCCATTTCAGAACTTGCAAAATTGAGGAAGCTATCAAAGAAGTCTGATATAGTTATTAGCATAATGCAGTCTTGCAACTTGGCTGAGGAGGCATTTCTTGAGCCTGAAGTATCTAACCCTTATCATTGACGGAGCTGCACTTATTCTTTTGTTGGTACCTCAAACAAGCAGAACATTCCAACAGTACCGTGACTGTGTTGTTCAGCCTTACATTCAAATGAGACTAAGGACTATGGATAGGGTAGATATTGTGTTTGAGCAATACTAAGCAGTTAGTTTGAAGACCGATACTAGACAGCCTAGAGGTACGAGAACCAGGGTAGATGTGAAACCTAGTGTTTTGACATCTAAGAATTTCAACAAGTTCTTATCACACAAACTTTTCGGATGGCCAAACATCTAGTTACAATGAAAATCCTCGATGTGAAACTAGTTTTGTCTACCTGCAGGGATATTGGCGAAGCTTTAACAACATCTCTTCGCTTTCCCCTACTTTTCACGAAGAAGCCAATGCTTGTCTACTACTTCATGCATGTCATGCGACAGTAGTAATGGACATTCTAAAATCACAGCAAAAACTGTAGATTCTGATGTTGTAGGTTATATGCTGTTGAAGAACAGTGGGTTGAATATGGAACAGGGTAGTATCTCCAGCATATGCCTATCCATATAATGGCCGAGAGACTTCCAGCAGGAGTCGCAGATCTACTTCCATTCCTTCATTCTATCACAAGAGCAAATACTGTGCTAAGTTTTGAGGTATTGGCAAGATTAGTGCATACATGGTAAACATGGCTGTCCTTTAGAGGATTGATGGTGCTTTTGAGGAGTGTTCGACCATGACACAAAACGTCCCAAACGATAGTAACAGTTTTTACACAGTTCAACGGTTTGCAGTCTTGATTTACCATGCTGCAAGTCGTAGAGAAAAAGCAAAAGGAGCAAGTAGACTTCTTTTCATCCAGCTTAATAGCCAATAGAAAAGGTACAACCTACTTCTGACGCCCTATTCTATCACCTCAACAGATCTATGCTACAATGCTTCGTGTGGAGAAACTGTTGCAAACAAACAATAGACCCTCAAGATCCATGCCACTGGGAATGAAAGAAAAACGGGGAACTCTATGAACCTGTTTGAACTTCAAAATCAAATGTCCTAATGGTAACACTTCAACAGCCAGTCGCATGTGAATGCAACCAGAGATGTACAAGGTGTCGTCAGTGTGAAAGGACTAAGTGGCACCTTATTTTGTACGTGTGCGGGACAGTGCTCTACAGCAAATAAAAACTGCGGCTATTGGAAGTTTATACCCATTTACAACGAAACATACGTAACTCACCTTTGAGATATATGTAAGGTAGCATCGTATAGATCACACGATTTTTCTGAACTTAAAACTTCGTTTTTTAGCTGTACACGCTTCTCTTTTACTGTACTTGAATTGCTATCTTGGTATCCATTCTTACGCAAATAAAATGAAACCCACTACAGATAATTAGAAAGTGCCTGAGGTCTTTCTTAAAGATCATTAAATGAGCTTTAAAATCGCTTTTTGGAAACGTAAATTGAGCAGTTGTTTCTGTGATAGCGTACAAAAACCCGGACATATGAGTTTCGTGAAAGATCTTTTCGCTTTTTTTGTGTTCCTACGCAGATAAAATAAAAACTGTCACACTTACACTGAAAACGTATAAGACATTTACGATACGGCATTAAATGCGCTTTCCAACCTTTTTTTGAAAATTAAAATCGGATGCTTGGTTCCCGAGATATCACTGTTTTAAGGTATTAGTGTATCGCAGCATGGCGGCCATTTTGATGACGTCATAACATGGTGTTCTGGGGGTTTGTGGGAGTGTCTCCCGGCAGATTTTCAACATTCAATACATAAACAACTTTCATGCAAACTTTGGTGCTGGTAGCCGGAAGTGCCCTTTTTTGCAACTATTCCATAGACTATTACATTTCTACACCCTCTTATCTTGGGACAAGGTGCTCAAGAGGACGGGAGTGTCTTTGTATCTCTTCACTAACATGCATCTTATGGTGGAAAACGGTATAAGAGGTGGTGTCTCGTTTATAGCTAGAAGATAGGCTAAAGCCGACAACCCTTATATACCATCTACCTTTGAGCCCAAAATAAAGAATTCTTACATCATTTTCTTGGACTTCAACAATTTGAACGGTTCTGTAATGTGCGAGTATTTACCTACTGGAGAGTACGGATAGGTGCCGGAAGACCAGCTTAAAGATTATAATCTCGACAATTACGGAGACGAGAGTGATACGGGGTTGGTATTAGAAGTAGACTTGGAATACCCGGACAGACTTCATGCATCGAACAATGATTTCCCGTTGGCCCCCGAGCACATGAAAATCACAAAGTCTATACTTTCTCATTTTAACCGTCGAGCAATCCATGACTTGCGGTTAACGTACAGCAAAGGCTAACCACTAAACTTTTCTCAAAGACAAAGTACGTGGTGCACTACAGAAATTTAAAATATTACATTTCTCTTGGCATGGTCCTCAAGAAAATACACAGAGGAATCAGCTTTAAGTAAGCAGCTTGGCTGAAACTTTACATAGAGTTTAATAACAAGAAACGGCAAGCAGCTACAAACGAGTTTGACAAAAACCTCTACAAACTGGTGAATAATTCGATTTTTGGGAAGACGATCAAAAACAGACGTAAAAGAAACAATGTCTTGATAGCAACGACGAAAGAGAAAGCCATCAAGTACGATTTTCACCCCACACCACAAGTTTTACTTCTTTATGCGAGGATTTGGTAATTTTTACAAAGATGCCCACAAACATCATCTTGACAAAGCCCATCATGGTTGGGTTTTGTGTCTTGGAACTGTCAATGTGACTAGTCTACCGGTTTCACCACGAGCACATGATGACAAAGTACGGACCGGAGAGATGTAAATTCCTAGTCACGGATACGGATAGTGAATTTAACTTAAACTATCTATATTATCCGTACAGCTGTTGTACTTGGAGTCATATCCCTTCTATTTAACGAAAAAAGCATTTTTCCATCTTTCCCCCTTTTTTTGGGTAATACTTGCTCCTCTAGAAATAAACCTGGAACTTGGGTTTTTTGAATTTCCTGTTCGTAGAAACCTCCCAGCACTGGTTCACCCGTCTTGTCCTTTAAAAGATACGTAACTGGTTGTATTTTTTTTGCACTTTACGGATCGTGAATACTTCGTTGGTAAAATTTTGACATATTCTTTATCAAAAATTATTTTACCTTTAGAAATCCTGACTTTTTTTTCTACGGTGAACTTTGGTTTTTTTTAGCAGTTGTTTAGGGCTAGTTCGACTCAGCAACGGTTCATGACGTCTGGTTAGTTCCCTAGGTTTCAGTTTTGTAGTGGAATGAACCATGTCATTGTACTGCGAAACCAACTCGTCGATAATGTGTATCCACTTGTAAATCTTCTGTGTGGTAAATTTTTTCCACATTCGAGTTTTCAGCTTTCTGTTGATATGTTCAATCATGCTTGCTTTCTTCTCAGAGTACGTACAGTACATGTTGATGTTATGACACCTAAGTAGCTCTTTGAAGTCTTAGTTGAACTCACTACCTAAATCGACTTGTAAATTTTTAAGGGCTATCACTCCTGAGAGTATCTTCTTGAAAGCTTCTGTAACATCTAGACCGATTTTAGATTTAAGAGGAATAGCCCAAGTAAACTTGGACATGACGTTAATGCAAGTCAATAGGTTGTTAAATCCTTTAGTTAGCTTAGCGTATGATATCATCTCCACCAAGTCAGCCTGCCATAGATCGTTTAGGACCAGTACAATCACCTTTCGTCTCAGAAAATTTATCCGCATTGGTTTGTGAAGTTCGTTAATGAGTTGATCCATTTTTTTATTTCCCATTTCAAACCTGAGTTTTGTTTTCATGATTTTCTTAATGACGGAAGCGGCTAGCTTTTCCTTCCATGCCAGAGATTTATCCTCTCTCACCCTTTAAACTTTTGAAATGAGAACTTCATCGGCGGCATAGCGATCTTTTAAGCCCGAGATCTGCGTAAGCTATATCGTGTTCTTTGCAAGCTTCGTCTAGTGCACCACTGCACTGTGACTGAGGTTGGCGCTAATGACCAAGTTGTCGACGCGCCATTAAGCCTCAATCCCCCCCCTCGTCTAGTTTATTTATTCCAGGATCTCCTCGTGCCAGTCACTTCTTTAGCTTAGTTCCAGGACCGCTGTATTGATACCCCGGTAAATGTAGTTCAACGGGCAAGTTATCTATGATTCTGTTCACGAGTCCCTTCCCCACTTTGACCAAGTAAGCTTTTTTTGTACCAGATACATCGCAAAACATTATATCCATCGGTCTGTTGTTTCATGAAGTTGTAGACACTGGGGTCTTCGGCTGGTTAGGAGTCGAACGTTTACATTTGACACAATATTTCATCTTGAGTTCTTTACGATTGCTCTTTTTTACTATAGTACAATCTTTTTTCAACTCTTTAAAAAAAAGACATCATGGATTCCTGTTCGATTATTCTCACCGGCAAAGACTCCGACTTGAAAATTAATCTAAACACACCCATTCATTTGGACTCTGAAAAAATTACGAATTGCCTCTGCTTAATTTAGATACTTATAACAGCATAGACAACATCACCTTAAAAAATAACGAAATTCAGTACATTACCAATACTGGCGCTTCATGGCACAACGTGTTAGTAAGTCCCCGTGCTTACGATATCGAGGATTTTAATAAATTTCTCAAGTCAGTGATAGATGCGAATGGGCACAGCAAGGATGCCATTACAATTCTTCTGAATCTAAACACTTTAAGAACCAACTTTATAATTACCGATCCGAATTACGAAATATCTTTTTCGGGTGACAAGAGTTTGGCTATAGTCTTGGGGTTTGATGTAGGCAACTACGTCAGAAGTAGTGAAAGTCGAAATATAATTGACATTATGAGCGTCAATACAATTTTTGTACACGTGGATATCATAAGCAATTCGTACCTAAAGAGTGGCACTCAGCCCACTTTATATTCCTTTTATCCCAATTCACCACCAGGTTTCAAAATCATAGTCTCCACATAATTTAATTTACCACCCAGTTACTACAAAGTTAATCAAAAGTATAAGAGTTTGGGTCACATCTCAAACCAAGGAGTTATTAGATTTATATGGTGAGACGCTGACGGTGCGTCTTCATTTGAGATCGACGAATTAAATAAAATAAAGGATGAGGTTCGTGTTTGTAAAAAAGGGAAAGGACTTTTTCTTTATGTTAACTCTAATAATAAAAAAAACAAACGATTTAAAGCTTAGAAACAAAGCTTTCATCAAATTTATAACAACGTCCAGAAAATGATCGTAGTAGAAGATTACTTAAAAATCAATGAACCTTTGGTGTACGATTCATTGGTCGAGTCTTACATCTACCATGAATACAATCCCATTGTTGGAACCAATCTCGAACAACGTAAATTCAGAAATCCGCATACACGTAGAAAACCAAGATTTATTTCTGCACGTTGCCAACAGTTACCTCCTGATTAAAGGGAGGTTGCTGAAAAATGATGACTCGGCTTATGCCGACGCTGATGTAGCCGCATTGATTAATAATGCTCCTATGTTCCTGTTTTCTAAAATCTAATACCATCTCGGTGATAAACAAGTCGATGAGTTAAATTATCTGGGGTTTGGTACTCTGATGATGGGACTGCTCACCTATGGTTTGGCCGAGCACCCTGCTCTGCTCGGTCAGTGCTGGGCGTCGGATAATGCGGCTTCAGTCTATGCTGAACTGACCAACAACTTGGGATACAAACAGTAGCACGCATCCATCATCGTCGAAAGAACTCCCAAGGGAAGCTTTACATTCGCCATCCCGTTGAAACACTTCATGGGATTTTTCAAAAGTTACGATAAGCTTATCTACGGAATTAAACACGTGCTCACACTCATGAGAGTCAGCGACACGAATGCCATCTTCAAAGCAGCAACAGCGGCCAATGGCAAAGTCGTTCTAAATAGCATCAGCTGGCTCGTTCCACATGTCACGGCCTCGGATGAGCAGAAACTTAAACTGTACAATCTCAACGACCATGAAGCGTCCGTGGATTTAGGATTTAGTCACTGGCATTACGATAGCTGCGTGCTCCCTCAAAACAACAGCTTCACCTGACGCGTGCTGACTACTTCCACGGTCGAAAAACCAAGGTGGACAGTCCTAGCTTTTCAAACTAACAGGCAGGACTCTTTAGTTAAAAACCCGGGCGTGTTCGACCACTGCAGTCTGCAAGACGCTCACGTGACTCTAAATTCAGAAAGATGTCCGTTTCTCGACTTGAGTTTCGACTTGCTTCAGTTGAAGAAAGCTTATCCTTTTATGGTGTTGGATTGCTCCAAACAGTCCGAGAGGCTTCAATAGGGAATTGTGGACGTACAAGTCAAACTGAAGTTAAGGGCCGTTGTATCGGCTAACACTACTTGTCACTCTCTATTCATTGGATACAGGAAAATGAATCTAAAGTTGAAAAGAGGCAAAGTCGAAGTTGTTTAATAAAAAATAACGATAATAATAAAAAAGATTTGGCGCTCAAAACAAGATTACGAAAAAATAAAGGTGGCTTTTTGTCATTGGCATTGCTAGAACCGATTTTAGCTGGGATTGGAGGATTGGCGGGTAGAACTGCAGGGGTAGTATCTGCTGTAAAAAAGGAACAAAGCGATGCAAAATTCTGGATGAACTGTTGCGGCATCACAAGCAAGTGGAAGGTTCTGGCCCAAAGAAAAAAAAATGGGCAATAAAAGAAGCCAAAAAATGGCCCTGTGGCAGAGGTCTTTACTTAAAACCACCCAAGGTTTAATCGACTTTAATAAACCTTTAACAAAGTTTGATTTAAACGGGTTGGCTAGAGTAATGAAAATTCCAAAATTCAGAGGTACTTTTAGTAAAGACCCCCTTCCTTAAAACTTTGGCCTACTGGTGAAAACGGAACAGTAAACTTGGAAGATTTCCACGATGGAGACAGAAGTCACTGGGTAGCTTATTCCTCTGTTTCGGGAGCACCTTGTTATTTCGATAGTTTTGGCAACATTGGTCCTCCCCGGTCTGTAGCAAACTACTTGGGACCGGGTATAAATTACAATTACGAACGCGTACAAAACTTAGATTTGGTGCGGTCACTTTTGCTTATTTTTTTAAGCACCTTCTCTAAGGCTCGTAATTACGAAGCTGTTTAAGATAGGCAAAGACGAGTCATCTAATGAAAAGTTATGTGCAAATCTACATGGTAATAAACGTCTTCTACGTGAAACTCTTCAAATGCCTCTAATGCAATGGGCAAATTTTTTGTATTACGAAAGGAATTTCGTAAACAGTAACTGTCGAATGCTCATCCTTTAATTTAGTAATGTAAAGGGCTATTGTACCTATTTTACATTTAGCAACTAGTGCAACGCTCGGATAGCTGCAGTATAAAATTTCTTTTTGAATTAAACCTGAACTTGTACACACGAAGCTCGAGAGAGGACCGCAATTAACAACCAATCGCTCGCTTTTTCCAAAGGGCTTTTCATGCTGAAACTGATCAGCATGAAATTGTTTTCATACACAAATTTCTTCGTAGCTGCGTCACTCGGCAAAGTTGGTTTGCTTAGGTTTCTAATCTGTTTATTCACGGCATTAAAGTGCTCTTTCTGCTCGTCTTGTAACAAGCAATTATTGTCGACGAATACCTTAGTAACTAACAGCATCGTTCGCCAAAGTAGGATCACTTAAATTTTTAATCTGCTTATGCGTTTCAGTGAAATATACCTAATGGTCGTCCTGTAATAAGTAATTTCTCTCAACGTATACTTTTGATGCTTCGTCAGTTGAATGCCGGGGGAAAGCTATGTCCTTAATTTGCTTTTTCTTCACGTAAAAATTCCCGTCACCTTCATCTAAGTATAACGCATTTTGTTTCATGCTGGAAATGGCTGGAAAAACAATTGTCCCAACAGGGACTAGAATCCAAAACATACGCATGCTATTAATACCCCGACTTAGTTAGTGGCTGTTATTGGTTCAAGTTTCATTCGTGGCAGTTGTATTTTCTTTTTTTACTATTATTGTACCTCTTATTCTCACAAACTGGGTGTTTAATGAAGACGCTATGCTTCGAATCCAATGATCATTAGGATGAACACCCCGATCATTTTCGTTCTTTCAATATTAAAAAAAAAAGTTTTTAGATAAACCGTAAGTTGTCTCAACCAACCTGGCAAACAAATCTCGCCAATCTCTTGCAAAAAACTTGCTGAAAGTAAAGATGATAAAGGTACAAAAAATAACGATGGTTTAAAGTATAACTTGTCTCCTTCCATACAGTTTAACGATTTAAAGGGCACGTGAAAAATCGAAATATAAAGGGTGGATTTTGCCCAGTGAACTGGAAACTCAAAATTTGTTGAAAAATCTTAAACGGTATATCTGTAAGCAATTAGAGATTAAGAGTGAAGATCAGAAACCAGTTTCCTTGACCATGTTCAATTATCCTAATTCTGTGCACACGGCTTCTCCCTGTTATTGCTCTTGCTATGTCTTTAAACTTGGGTTTATGAGAATATCCACAAAACAAAAGGTAACCTTAACAAAAACGTAATAGACAAACCGTGGTTTAACTTACCATCTTACAGTGTTTTAAACTTGACGGAAGTTACCGGGAGAATCAATGCAGTATATGTTACAAATGATTTTCCCAGTAACATAAAGTTGTGGTGTACCTTTGAATATGGAGTGGTCCAGCCTGATGTCTCCAACGGCAAGTTACAGATGAAGACTTTATGAGTTTAGTATCTCTGTAAGCATTAAACAAATGTGTAAATAAAAAACGTGATGGAAATTAAAAACTACAATTTTTTGTACCTAAGAAAGAACCGAAAAATCAGCCATTCTTACCTTCAAATATCAGATGCTTAATGATAGGACCCTCAAATTGTGGAAAAACTAACTTACTGTTTAATTTCATCTGTAACGAACGATGGTTGGATTATGACAGATTATTTTTTAACAGTAAAACTGTGTCAACCAAAGTACAATACTAAGGAAAATACCAAAGTACAAAGCAACACAGCTATATTTGCTGAAATTGAGGAAAAAATTGGAAGGGATGTTGCATTTTTTCACGGTTTTCAAATAGATTTAATTTTACCCGAATAACTGGACCCAAAATTTAGAAGAAACCTTATTCTGTTTGATGAGCGCTACTTTGCCCAAGGACGCCATTCGAAAGCCAATGTTATTATTGCAGTCAGTCCTACACGAAAATTCCTAAACAAGTGGTTAGAGGTAATGCAAATTTAATAATCCTTTTTCCGGTGGATGAGTTAAATTTGAAACATGTTTACAAAAATCATGTTGGCCCTAACATGTAATTTTCAGAGTTTAAAATGTTGTGTCAAAATTGTTGGAAAAAACCTTACGGATTTTTTAGCAATTAACAAAACGTTAAACGAGGGTAGATATAAACGTTCGTTTTTGCTTATTAAACAAAAGAATGGAGACAAAACAAAAAATTGCAAAACTCAAAATTTTTAAAATCAATGTATGGGAGAGAGAGAGAGCAAGAAAAATTGCTACAAAAATATTTAAACCAGTAGTAAGCACCCTAAAACCGAGACAGGTCTTGGGTGCAGCCACGAAAACTAAACCGATTAAAAACACTCTAGCCACGCAAACTATGCTGATTAAAATTTACAAAGAAGAAGAAAGTGACGAAGAGGTTAGTGACTACGAATCACTGGCTTTATCACCCTCCCCTGCTCCTAGTCAGAAAATGTTACCGACATCTCTCGACTACAGCATTGCCTAATATTCAAGTGAGACTGTAGCTCCTATAATGTGATTTCGTCCCGTCTCCAAAGCTGACTACGAGCACTGGTCCTAAACTGACCTCATGATATTCTGTGGTGCAAGCTAGACACATTTCAACTCCACCTGAGCTTCCTAACATCACCACGCTAAGGTCCATCGATAGTTTGTTACCTGGTCAGAATACTGGAGAAACTGCTAAATATTTCTTTGTGAAATTGTTCAAAAATCCCAAAGAAACTGACCCAGTTTTCGGTTTACAGTATGATAAGAAAAAAGGTGAGCTGACCTTCGGTAATAAAACGGTTAAAATCTTTGAGAATGATATACTGGCCGAGAACCAACAGTACGTGGGGACACGCGGGCTTTCGAACTTGAATTTCAAAGACTTAAACGAAACTTCCATCATACAGGAAGTTAAAGCAGCTTACGCGGCCACGTTAAAAAATACTAATGCTCATGAACCAAAATCTAATTGGAGCATCAAGTACAGGTCTGTTATAGCTTCTATTTGGAAGGACATCAAGAAACAAGGGACTGGCCTGGTTAAAAAAGTGGTTAGCAGAGTCAATTATAAATATTATGACTACCCTAACGACTTGATAAAGAGACTCAGACTTTTGTATAAGTCCACTCTGGCAGGCTATGACCTGCATCGAAACGAGATGATTGATATTTTATCAGATATGCAGCAAAGAAAAATTATAACTGACCACCAAAAAATAGTGGCTTACCTAAATTTGGGGTTAGGTTGAATAAATCAACAAGGAGCTTATTAAATTCGCGAGATACGAGCAGTTAATTTAAAAATATGAACTTGATGGTAGCTACACTATCAGGGATGTGTTTCTTCCACAGAAACCCTAATTTCTGAGTTTTGTAACCACCTCAAAGTATATTAAAATACTTGTAAATTGCTTTTTACATAAAAAAATTAAAACATCGATTTTTTTTTTGTTTTTTTCCACATTTTGAAAGAGACAGTCACATGCGGCAGCTGGTCTAGGAAAAACTGGTTTACCTGTCTGAAATTCGAATCAAGGCAACTGGCCTTACATGTTAACCATTACAGTTACCATAACATGCAAAGTTACAAACATCCCCTCCCCCATTTTCCCACTAGCAGGGATGTATTTCTTATGTGGAAACCCTGATTTCCAAGATTTGTAACCACCTAAAACATTCATTAAATACTTGTAAGATGCTTTTTACATAAAAACCAATGTAAAAATTAGTTTTTTAGTCCTTTCCGACATTTTTGAAGAAAGGCAGTCACATTCCTGTACACAATACAAGACACCTAAGAAAGAGGCAGGGGGGTCTTTGTTAGTATGTTCGCGTTTCTCAAAATAAACTGGACTGAAGTGTACAAACTATAACATGACCCAAGAGGCAGATAACCTTGTTCAAAAGAGCCCCGTGTGAACATTGAGCAATAACCAGGTGCACCTTGTAATTAACTGGAGTGTAACTTGGGCAACTAAATAGTAGGAAGCACGATAAAGAAGGCTTCCCAATTCACTCCAACTGACTAGGTCGGCCATTACGCATCGTTCCCCCTTTGGCCTCTTGTAATATGAAAATGGAGTTGTTTGCATGTTTCAATAAGTAAATTTTAATAGTTAATACTACGTCTGCCTATTTCCTTCCATGGATCAGACCTCAACAAGTGGTAGCGAGACGATGGAGGCAGAAATTAACGCAGGATTTTAGAAATTTAATTTTTTTTCGAATGTTAACTTAAAATTTGCATTTTCGAAACCCCCAAACCCTATCGTATGCTGTCCTCGTACGCGGTTCATCAAAAGTTCAAGATCGCCGTGACAACATCAGGAACAACAGCATAAAAGCGTTACAAGCAAACAAGGCAAGATATAAAAGGAACATGTGGCTGACAATAAGGCAAGTATTGGTGAAATCTTACAAAAGTCAGTAGGGTTCCATGCCAAACCGTTAGAATGGCGTTTAAATGCAGTTCTCAAGGGCTGCACAAATTAAATAATTCCGCAGGAAAAATGTAATGGAATTATTACAATACAGTGAATCGTATTATGGGAAGTAGCCTCTAACAGTACTTACTCTTTCTAGTCAACCAGCTGGGAATGTCGGAGTCAGCAAAAATGACGAATTTACAAATGATAACACCATTAGATGGCAGGAATTTTTCAACTTGGCCAATAAAAGTGGAAGGTCTCCTAAAAAGTCAAGGCATATGGTCATTAGTAATGAGTGGTAAGGATAAGCCAACAGACAAAAAAGAGCTGGCGAAATGGGAGTTAGCTAATGATCGCGCAGCAGGGATAATAATATTAACTATCTACCTAAATAAAATTAGGATTCCAAAATAATCGACAGAAGCTTGTAAAATGTGGGTACACCTAAGAAACAGATACGAACCATCAAATATATTAAGGTATTTGGCGTTAGGAAGAAAATTGCACGATTTTCGCAAAACTCCAGAAATGTCTGTGGGCGAATACCTTAGTAAAATAGGCTCACTATTTCAATCAATAGAAGATACAGGTAAAAAGATTGAGACGAAGAAAAAGCATGTTATATTATCCTTGGACTGCCCAGCACGTATGATAACTTGATAACTAGCTACTTAGCTCCATTAAAAAAAGAAGACAAGCTAAAAAGTGAAGATTTAGAGAACTTAAATATAATGCAGGAATCCAAAGACATTGCATTCTCTAACACACAATTTTTTCCAGAGCCATCTCTCTATGCCAGTCAACGACCAAGACAAGCATCACATTCCAGAGGACAAGGGCCGGTATGCTATCGTTGCATGGGCGGCGGCCATAAATACACAAATTGTGGCACTCCCTCAGTATTACAGGAACCAAATAGACCAAGAGGTAACACCAGAGGATGAGGTGGATGGCGGTCTCGGGGTCGAAATCGACATAGAAATTCGTCTGATAACGGTAAGGCAAATATTGCGTGTTTTACAAATGTGAAGTTTGTTAAATTTAAAACCTATGCAAATCAGGCAGGATGGAGCCTAAAAAACGCCCTAGTGATAGATAGTGGAAGCGCACATCACTGCATTGCCAACGATTTTTGGTTTGGCACCATGTATGGAATCGCACCAGAAAAAGTAAAATATGCGACCAAATCTAACCTAACCATGACCAAAAAAGGAGTGGTCACAATAAATGCAAAAACTGTACTCTCTCAATGCAAAAAGCTTTATTCCTACCAGATTTTGAAGTAAATCTTTTCTCTGTAGGGCAAGCAATAAAAGCAGGGCTACGGATCGTTTTTGATAATGACCAGTGTCAAATCATTCAGAAATCCACTAGCAATGTAACTGCAATGGCAGAATACATGTTCAGTTTATTCGTAATCAACAATCCTGAAATAGTGCATAAAGCACGAACACCAACCTGTCAAAATGTGAATAACGCCCAATTAGTGTCCAAATATATTTTTGTGTAAAATGATAGGAAGCTGAGAAGTGAAACTAAACAAAATAACTGTGAAAATAAAGTCATAAATTCACAAATAACAGCAACAATAGCCGAACAAACTGAGCACGAAAATAACGACATTTTCCAGAAGAAAAAGCAGATTTCTGAGACTGTTACAAGTAAAAATGCACCAAAAACACAAAAAGCATTCAGTGAAAGTCCAATCGTAGTAAATGGTGTACAGCAGCGCATAAATGAATATAAAATGTTAGCAAGCAGCTTAGATACACGTAAAATTAGTTACAGTGTAATTGCAAAAAGTGAAGCATCGGGTCAGGTGCCCGTTTTTTTAAACTCTCAAAATAGTGCTGATAAAAAGGAATTAAACACACCAAACTGCAATGTGTTAAATAAAACTACTAACCTTTGGCACAGGAGGTTCATGCACGTATCCGCATCAACATTAAAAAAGATGGCAAAAAGTAAAGCACTCAGAGGTTTCCCGACGCAATCAGTCGTAAAGCCTAAAACAAACGCCTGTTCAGATTGTATCCAGGGAAACCTTAAAACAAAGCCTTTCAAGACCATTGTTACTGATCACGTACCAGACTGCCTAGTAAGTCTGGTACGTGATCGGTAACAATGGTCTTGAAAGGCTTTGTTTTAAGGTTTCCCTGGATACA
>JAHWFP010041635.1:0-25718 GCA_023313725.1 Lithobius niger | reverse complement strand
TACTATTGACCTCTCTTACTATTGACCTCTCTTACTATTGACCTCGCTTACTATTGACCTCGCTTACTATTGACCTCGCTTACTATTGACCTCTCTTACTATTGACCTCTCTTACTATTGACCTCTCTTACTATTGACCTCTCTTACTATTGACCTCTCTTACTATTGACCTCGCTTACTATTGAACTCGCTTACTATTGAACTCGCTTACTATTGAACTCGCTTACTATTGAACTCGTTTACTATTGAACTCGCTTACTATTGAACTAGCTTACTATTGAACTAGGCTAGCTATTGAACTTGCTATTGAACTTTGTAGCATAAGCGTGTGCAATGAGAGTGTTAAGTTAAATAAACTGTTTCAGAACAGTTCACCCCACCCACGGGCCAACCGACTTTAGTATCAGTGTGTGGGCTGGTCTCGTTCCCCCCAAATCATAGTTTAAAACTGCTCGAATATTTCCAGGATTTTGTTATTTAAAACCCTTTCACGCCCGAATAATTTTAGTAACTTTTTTAAGTCCCTTATGATAGTTAGGTCAGTCGCAGGATTCGAACCAGCATTCACTTGATTTGCGAGACTAGGACACTGACCTCTAGGCTGTTGCTTCTTGCTTTGCCCGGGGTCCCAGGTGTCCCCTCATGAACCCGCGGCATGGCTGATGACTTACCTTTTCCCTATGTTATGACTTGTCATTTGGCTACACCGAGTGTGAAAGGTTTGTGGGAATACTGAAACAAAATATTCATAATAAAATTTTTTGCTTCAATCTTAAAAACGAATTATCTCCCCTACAATAAATCCTTACTAAATTATGTTAGAGGGAGTTTAAATCTTGAAAAACAAAATTGTTGAACACAAAAGGGGATACATCACCATGCTGAATGTCCCACCTGTACAAACTATGCCAACGGAAAAGGTGGTAGTTAGTTCGCTCACTATACTGTCGTCTAGTGTGTGGTTAAGCTGCACCAAAAAATAGATGGAAAGTGACACGCATGGGAGTGAAAGCACGGATGCGATGCTAAAGATAGAAAGCGAAGGGGTCTGGCAATGCATCGTAACAATGTTTCGCAAGAGACGAGACTTGTCTTGGTCTATACTGATAGCAACAGGTAAAATATGAATGAGACCAAGAATAATAGTGGACGAAACGATCCGGCCGAAGTCTGAGGGCTCATTTGGTATCGACCCACTTTTGCCTGCTACGAATAAAATAACTAATTATTGCTAGGAAACATGCCTTGGGTGTATTGTAAGCAGAGGGAATGCAATTTTATTTTAAATTAATATTTACGTTCATTTTAATAACTTTACCGTAGTTATTAATGCTCTTAAAAATGGGGGTATAATACTCATTCGGCTAAGTATGGCCTTTTCGTCTTTTGGAGGTACTGCTCTTCGTTGACCTTTTTCATATTTCAGCCTTTTTGTTTTATGTAGGTGTCAGCTATGTATCATGTTTATTTTAACAGGCTTTCGTTTACTACCACATTTAGTTACTATTTCTTTACATCCCATACTAATGACGTGGGCCATAACTGTCAGCTAAATATATTGCCACGTTGGCTGTCATTGGTTGAACTGATACTAGAGCGTGCCTCTTATGCTGTTTATAAGAGTTGCTGTGTAAAGTATCTTTCCTAGATAAAAAAAAAATATATTAAGAAAACATTTAACTGCAGACAAAACAGTCATATCTGTAATGATTTTTTTTTACAATTATTAAAAGGTTGATGATGCCCCGGCTGGGTTAAAACTTGATTTAAGCCTCAACTAAAATTTAGCACACCTTTGTTACATACTGCAACAGCGATTGCTAATCTAAAAGTAGTAACCATCACAATTGTAGGACAAAAGTGTTAGCCTGGTTGTGAAGGTAGCATTTAAATAATTTTAAGCGTCACAGAAGTTTTAGGCCTAATTTTTAGCTACCATTTTAATTTCATCAATAGTAGCTGTGATAAAGAGTAGGTCTGTTCATTCATGCACCACGGGGATGAGAGTTCATGTTACCATAGCAACTGGGACTCTTGAAAAATATTAGACGCTGCCATGTTATTGTTTCGTGTTATTGTAAATATGTCTGCTATGTACTTCAAATTTATATAAACCACTTCATCTTGCGGCGAGTTTAGGTTTCAAATTTGTGATTCCCATCACGACTGGAAATGTCAATTTAGTCGCAATGCTTAATGAAATGCCTCGAAGTATTTTTATTCAAATGAAACGAATGTGCGTCGTAATGGATCCTTTTGTTTTTCTGAATGCCTACCTTTCTGTAGTGGTAAATTGCGATGATAAACTTATAACTGCAGAAAATGTAACTACCACAGTAAATAAATAACAAATGTGCAGTTAGGTTCAGAAGTTAGCAAACACTGGGCGTAACTAAATTTATCGTAAGTAAATGAGAGAATAGTGGAAGTATTTTTTTTGAATTGCACGTTTCAAGCTGTGTAATTATACTAAAGAAATTGCCCTAAATTACATTTCTGTGACAGGTTCGTTTAATAATGAAGTCACATGCATTTGTGCGAAGCAATTGTGCCAAAGTATTGAGCTACAACCAGTCCAAAGGTAAGTACTTGTTTCTAACTAATAAAATTCTGGAATTGAAAAAAAAAAGATATTAGGACAAACAAAATTAAGAAAATGTTTCTCAGGCAAATAATTTCTTAAACATGAGGCATGCAGATTTTTAATTTTTAGTATTTCAATATTTTACTTACTGAAAATGGTGATGCCGAATGAGGTACTTTTTTTAGCGCAAAAGAGTGTTCTTTATGGTCATAATGAAAAAAGCTTCCAGTTGTTTAGTTTCTAACATGATTACGGCAATTTTTGAATGTAGGTTATGTTTCTTTACAAAGGCTGTACCGACACCAACTTTACCAACCCAATACCTAATCTGTTTCAAAAATTATACCGATACAGGTATCCAAAATTGTATGCCCAATTTTTCAGCAATGGTGTCCAATAATTATTAAAATAAATTTTTTTTAAATAGTAACCAAAACAGTTAAAAACATGGCTAGGAACATACTCGGTGATTTCCTAAACAAAACACCGCATACCGCATGTCGTAATCTCAAATGGTTCCATAGTTATCGATATTTCAGTGAAAGTTGCCAGTACCGATACCAAAAATATTGGCAACCGATCCTTATCCAATATCGGTATCGGTGCAGCCTTAATCTTTGCATTTGTGCCATTCTGCAGTAGTAAATGGGAGCTTATTCCTGATTTAAATTCTATCAAAATAACGCTCATTTTCACTTCCAAGACTCTCACCACTGCCTGGCAAATTTTCGACAACTCCCTGTTGTCATCATCAGGCCTCCAAAGACTTGGTTAGTCTCTGGTCACATTGTCCGCTGTTTGTTCTGGTTGAATTCAAACATGGTGCCTCACGTTTGGCGCCTGATGATTGTAATCAAAACAGCAGATGATGTGATTGGAGACCAACCAAGTCTTGAGGCCTGATGATGACAACGGGGAGTTGTCGAAAATTTGCCAGATAAACTGAGTGCCTTGGATGTGAGAATGAGCGTTATTTTGATTGAATTTAAATTGGTTTTCGTGTAGTTTCACAGTAATGATGTTTTTCCGGAGCTCATTCCTGGAGCCCCGAGTCTAAAATCATCAGTCTAGAACCGAAGTTGAACTTTAAAACGCGATAAACATGACTTTTTTTTGTAAAATTGAAAAAACAAGCCATAATGTGGGACGTTTCCAGGATGGGGGCGATGCCTGAGAAACGTATTTTTTATTTGTGGATTGAGTGAATTTGCTACCTTTCTTTCTTGTAAATTTTTTTTTAAACTGTTGGGCTACTGGAAAAAAAAAGTTGGTTATCGGGTGCTTTTGTTGAAAAATTATGTATGGGTTGGCATCATAAAAAAATTGTTTGCCTCTTTGTGTCCAAATTGGGTCTTAGTTTAATCAATGGATTTTCTCGATCTTTGCTTAAAAAGGGACACATTTTACACGAACAAAGAAAATAAGGTGTGAGAGGGTCGGTGAACCTTTTTTTTTTTTTATTAATGGCCTTATGTTCAACAGCTTTGTGGAGATTTATCAAAATTTACCACCATTTAACTTTTTTCACACTACAGACTTCTGCAGTCTTTATAATTTTTGATTATTCACTCTAGTTTTCTTCAGGTGTTTTATGAATCCTTGTCAGAATTTGAAGTTACCAGACTTGAATTCTGACGAGGACACTACTCCAATACTTGGTAGATTCCAGACACTTCAACTTGTTGGAAGACTACATGCTGTTGAAAAGAGGTAAAATAAACCACTAACAGCAGAGGCACTGGTAAAAGAATATCTAGATATGTTCACTGCAATTGGAAAATTGCCAGGCCAGCGTTCAAAAAGCTCAAACAAGGTCTAATACCACAGTGTCAGCGATACGTCTTATCCCAAATGCACTTGAACCCAAAGTCCGTGCAGAAATAAAATGGCTTCTTGACAATGACTTAATAGCAGAAATAAGTGGGCCCTCTTGAGTGGGTCAACCTAATAATGCTTAAAGTGAAGCCCAGTGGACAAGTTCGCATATGTCTGGACCCACACAAGCTAAATGAAGCAATACAAAGGGAATAACACAGCATGCCATCGATAGAAGAAATGCTAGCAAAACTTGCAGAAGCAAAAGTGTTTACATTACTTGATGGAACCGAAGCATTTCTTCAAACCGAGATTGATGAGGAAAGTCTACAACTCTTTATTTTCATAACTCCTTTGGATGCCCCCTGTGGGCTGGGGGTAGAATAAGCCCACCGTACCCCTGCGTGTCGTAGGAGGCGACTAAAAGGGAACCCAAGATCACGGTTTGCTAGTGTGCCAAGGGTCTGCATGGCGGAGGGTTTTTAGTCCGTCTTGAACACTAGCAACCTCAACACTACGGTTTGCGAGTGCGCCTACGGTGTGTATGGCGGGCAGGTTTTACGCCCGTCGCAAGCACTAGTCGGAAAGAGGTAAAGGGACATTCGGACAAACCGGGCTCGGGGTGGCTGCTTAGAGGATGTTTGGTGGTTTGAATCCCCTTTTGGGTTTGATTCTAATTTGCCCGTTCCGGCCACTGGGCTTTTCATCTTCATCCCCCAGCATGTTGGCCGTGTGCTGCAACCTAGTAATCCGTGGAGGCGGAGATCCTGGCTTTCGGGCTTTCGCTCCTTATTCCGGAGGACCAGTGGCCTGGGCGAGCCGGCCTAAGGTCAATCGGCTATGACCTTTCGGGTCCTGTCGATGTGGGGAGGCGGCTTGTGCTGTATCCATCTGCATCACGGACCCGAACTGTTTGGGTTATTGACGGAGGTGGTGTGTACGGCTTCCTTGGTGGCCTTGCCTCTCGGCATGCTTAGGCTGCCACCTCTCGGAGATAGACGGCGGTGTTAGCTTCCTGGTGCAGGGCCCTGGATATGCGGCTTCCGGCACTGCATCACCCGAGTGCCGCGCGGGGCTTTATTTTCTGGGGAGCGCACCGCCACGACTTCTTTTTTGCTTTCAATGGCAACTTCTTCCCCCCCCCTCCCCCGCAAAAATGTCTTCCCCTCAAAATTCTTCCCCTCCTTGCCGCACTAGCAAGCGCCAGAGGAGGGAACCTGAGATGGTTGGGCCTGGTGCCCAGTTACCGGACCTTAGTAAGAGTCGGGACCAAGTCCCGAAGTTCCTGGTGGTGACAGGCGAGGGCCGAGATGTTACGCAACTCGGTCCATTCGCTGTACACAAAGCTTTGAAAGGGATCTGTGGTTCTGATCCAAAGAGTGTCTCTCAGCTCCGTGCTGGGGGATACCTTGTGGAGGTTGCAGACGATGGTCAGGCGAAGAAGCTTTTGAAAGCGAGTGCACTGGGGTCATGCCCAGTGCATGTCGAGCCGCATCGTACTTTGAACAGCAGCAAGGGGGTCGTGACATGCTTCGATTTGAGGGGTCTCAGTGATGATGTCATCCTGGGCGAACTCAATTCACAGGGTGTTACGGCTGTGAGGCGTTTGACACGGAAAGGCGAGAATGGTGCCCAGCCAACTGACACCTTTTCCCTGACCTTTGATACGCCAGTTGCACCGCAGCACATTACTGCCTGTTACCTGCGCTTGAATGTCAGGAGTTACGTCCTGAATCCGATGCGGTGTTTTGGCTGTCAACGCTTCGGCCATACCAGCGGCTCGTGTAAAGGTAGGCCTACCTGTGTTTCCTGTGCTCAGGCAGCCCATGAAGGCGCTGACTGTGCTGGCCCGGAGCAGTGCGTCAACTGCGGTGGTCAGCACCAAGCCTCTTCACGGGACTGTCGTGTTTATGTTGAGGAACGTCGAGTGCAGGAACTAAAGGTGAAGGACGGGCTTTCCTACTCGGAGGCCCGAAAGAAAGCCAAACTATCGGCACCGGCAATGACACGTTCTTTTGCGCAGGTGTGCAGTGCGCCAAAGCCTGGCCCAATTAGTGAGTCTGCTGATTTGGCAGATTTACGCGCTGAGCTCAGGTCTTTGACGAGGACGGTGGGCAAGCTTATTACTTTGTTGACACTGCAACATCCATCTCTGCAGGGTCTTTTGGGTCCTTCGGACCCGGTTGCTGCCTTTCCGTCTACATCTGCCCAGCCTGCAAATGCTTCTGCTCCTGCTGTTGTTTCTGCTGCTGCATCTGTTCCCAGGCAGGTTAAAGCTTCAGCTAAGCCTCCGCCTGCCCAGAGTGCACCACAGAAAACGTTGAAGAACAAGGCTCCTGCTGGTAAAGCCTCAACACCACCCGTGAGGACGTCGCCACCAGGAGAGAAGGTGAAACGGTCGTTGAACGGCCAGCTTGCTGAGGGGTCCGTTGTGTCCCCTCAACATCTTGATACTACTTTGCCCATGGAGCAGGGAGATATTTCCTGTTCCAATTCTCCAGAACCTTTTCCTCCTTCCGAGGACAACTTCGTTCTGAACCTCACTTCATCTTTTGGTTCGGGTGAGGATTCGGATGTTTTCGGATCGCCCAGAGGAGGAGTTGAGGAGAATGATTCAGTCTTCAGCCCGCCCTAATGCCTGCGCATGCCATCGTTCAGTGGAACTGCCAAAGTTATCGGACCCATGCCGAAGAGCTGCAGCTGCTTTTGTCGCATTGGCGACCTCTGTGCTGCTGTCTACAGGAAACCTGCTTTAAGGCGTCAGATAATCCGGTTGTTCGAAGTTATTATGTCTACCGTCTGGATGCTGACCCTGTGCCACATGCACATGGTGGTGTTGCAGTGCTGGTTCAACACTCTCAGCCACATGCCAGTGTGCCTCTGCACACTAGGCTTCAGGCAGTAGCAGTTAGTTTCTTTCCACTTCGATATTACTGTCTGTTCGCTTTATTTGCCACCAGATGAGGTCTTTGGGGTTGGTGACCTGGAGGATCTGGTCCGCCAGCTTCCTGCCCCTTTCCTGTTGCTGGGCGACTAACAGCCACAACGTCCAGTGGGGGGGGGGGACCTCATACTGACAACAAAGGGAGGATCCTTGAGGAGTGGATGCAGAGGGGGTCCGTCTGCATCCTGAACGATGGAGCCATGACTTACTGTAATCTGGCCACAGGCAATTGGTCAGCGGTGGACTTAGCCTTCTGTTCGCTAGCCATCCCAGTTCATTTCACTTGGGTTGTCACTGCCGATCTGCATGGGAGCGATCACCTCCCCATTGTGTTGTCCACAACACAAGGGGGTTCTGTGGCCTCCAGGCCAGCTCGGTGGGCGCTTACGCTGAGTGGTCAGCCTTTGCTGGGGCTGCTGTATTTCAGCGTGCGGTTGAGGACTTTTCTGATGTGGATGAACTTTCCACTCATTTCAGTGATGTGGTCCTTGCTGCTGCTCATGCTACTATCCCGCGTACGTTCACGCAGCCGAGACGAGTTCCTGCCCCGTGGTGGACACCAGCTTGCGGATTGGCCAATCAGGCCAGCAGGCGTGCATTGCGTGCATTTACGGTGAGCCCCACTACTGTAAACTTTGTGGCCTTTAAACGCTGCCGTGCCCGGTATGTTATCCGTGAGGCTAGGCGTGCTTCGTGGTTGGTTTATATTTCGTCAATCACGCGCTCCACGCCTTCTCGGCAAGTGTGGAGGAAGGTGCGCCAGATCTCGGGGAAAGAACGTGCCTTCCCCGGTGTCACAGTTAAAGGTAGCGAATGCCGTGATCTCTTCTGTGCCGGATATCGCCGATTGTCTTGCGTCTGCATTTGCGCGGGTCTCGAGTTATGACCATTATGATCCTAGTTTCCTCGGGATTAAGCGTAGAGAAGAGGCTCACTCTCTTGACTTTCGCTCCGATGGGCTAGAGGACTACAATTTACCGTTTACCTGGCAGGAATTTGTTTCAGCTTTGTCCACGCTTTGTCCAAGTCCATGACTCCGCCCCGGGGCTTGATGATGTTCACTATCAACTGTTGAAACATCTGCCTCTTGCCTCCCAGCAGTTCTTGCTGGGGATGTTCAACCGTGTGTGGGCAGAGGGCTCTATTCTAGCAGCGTGGAGGACAGCAGTGGCCATCCCGATTGTAAAACCGGGCAAAGACCCTACTTCTCCTTCCAGTTATCGCCCAATCGCTCTGACTAGCTGTGTCTGTAAACTTACGGAACGGATGGTCAGTGAGCGGTTGGTGTGGGTGTTGGAATCACGGGGATTCTTATCTGCGTCCCAGTGTGGCTTTCGACGGTTTCGGTCAACTATCGATCATCTAGTTGCCCTTGAATCAGATGTGAGGGAGGCATTTCGCCTGTGTCATCATCTGGTTCAGGTTTTCTTTGACTTGGAGAAGGCTTATGATACGACCTGGCGTTATGGGATTCTCTGTAGTGACTGTGGCTTGAGGGGACAGATGCCACTGTTGCTTTCCGCTTACCTCTCAGGCTGTTCTTTTCGTGTTCGTGTCGGGGTGACTCTTTCCCGCCCGTTTGTCTTGGAGAATGGTGTGCCTCAAAGAGGTGTTCTTAGTGTCATCTTGTTTGCTATAGGGATCAACCCATTCCTCAGCAAGCTGCTGTTCCCCAGTCATTGTTTGTCGATGACTTCGTGCTGCGCTTTCGGGCAGCTCGCATGCAGACCTGCGAGCGGCAGCTACAGCTGGCGATTAACAAAGTCCAGACCTGGGCGGTCAGTAATGGTTTCCGGTTTTTTCCGGACAAGACTGTGTGCGTCCACTGTTGCCGCCAACGAACACTGCACCCAGATCCTTGCCTGTACTTGGGACAGGCACAAATTCCTGTTGTCCCACAGGCACGTTTCCTGGGTCTGGTGTTCGATTCCAGGTTATCTTGGCTTCCACACTTGCGTCAGCTTAAAGACAAGGCTTTGCGGGTGCTTAACATCTTGCGGGTCCTGTCGGGCACTTCATGGGGTGCCGATCGCACTGCCATGTTGCGCCTCTACCAAGCCCTTGTCCGCAGCAAACTTGATTATGCGTGTATGGTCTATGGTTCGGCTAGTGACTCGACTCTTCAGATGTTGGACACTGTGCATCACAGTGGCCTGCGTGTGGCGACTGGGGCATTTCGAACTTCTCCAGTGGTCAACCTCTATGCTGAGGCCTCGGAGCCACCTTCGGCCATTCGTCGGCGACAGCTTGCCGTTCAGTATGCTGTGCGTTTGCGTGCTGTGCAATCCAGTCCTGCTTGGTCCATGGTTTTTGGGCCAGACTTGCGAGTCGGTAGACGCAGGGTGGGTTTCCGCGATAGGCTCCAGCAGTCCGTCAGAAGATAGCCTTTGAAATGCCCTGCGTCTTGAGGCTTGGGAGAATGCCAGTTGCCCCTTGGCTTGTCCCAAGTGGCAGTTTCATTTTCGCTCTGGCATCCCTCCCAAAGGGTTTCACTCTACCAGCAAGGTACTTACAGGAATTCCGGCGGCTGAGTTCTCAGTACGCCGGTTATCAGCGCCTGTTTACTGATGGGTCGAAGTCAGACGTTGGCGTGGCGTGTGCTTGTGTGTGTAAGGGAGTGACGGTTGCCCATCGCCTTCCATCAGGCTATTCTGTGTTTTCTGCAGAGCTTTTGGCTCTTGGTTTGGTGGTGGAATGGATCCTTGACCTTCAGGGCACGCATTTCATTATCTTTAGTGATTCCATGAGTGCCCTGGAGTCCTTGGCAAATTACAATCCTCGGAACCCCTTGACACAACGTGTTCAAGCTTTGCTTTCCCGCTTGCCTCGCCAGCGGAAAACCGTGCTTTTCTGCTGGATCCCAGGCCATGTTGGGATAGCAGGGAATGAGCAAGCTGATTCTGCTGCGAAAGGGGCCCTTTCTGGCCCTCTCGGTAGGGATCTCAGCCTTGTTCCCTCAGACGCCTTTCCAACTCTGCGTCTGAGGTTACACGCTTTTTGGTAAACCTTGTGGGACAGACAGGACGGTAATAAACTACGGGCCATTAAAGGCACTGTCGAGGAGTGGCACTCGGCGTGTCGCCGCAGTCGCCGTGAGGAGGTTGTGTTGGCCCGTTTGCGCATTAGTCACACCCGACTTACTCACTGTTTCGTTTTGCTGGGGGTTGACCTTCCTGAATGTTATTGGTGTCGACAGCCACTTACGGTCCGGCACTTACTTGTTGATTGTCGCCATCTTGATGGTGTTCGTCGTCGTTTCCATCTTCCGCATGACATTGCGCGTCAGTTGGGCGATAAGTCTGTCCTCCTGTCTGGTGTTTTTCAATTTTTGCAGGAGGTACAGATGTATGACAAGATTTAGATTAGGGGTTTGAATAACATCTCTGTAATGTGTGGTGCAGTGGCAACCCGGACCACTGCACTGTGACTGAGGTTGGCGCTAATGACCAAGTTGTCGACGCGCCATTAAGCTTCAATCCCCCCCCCTCCTTTGGATGCTATATTTTCAAATGCATGCCGCCAGTACGAAAGTGTGCCGCAGAAGTCTTCCAAAAGGCGATGGAAAGAATATTGCAAGCAACCGATACTGACCAACCATTTCAAGATGATTTGACGATCTGCGGAAAAGATGTGCTGGGTCATGACAACAAGTTGCGGTCATCCACGAGTACCATACGAAAAGCAAACCTGAAGCTTAATCCAGAGAAGCTGCAAGTAGGCAAAGATTATATCGTATACTTGGGTCATCGAATTGGTGCAGATGGGGTGTACCCAGATGAGTGGAAAATTGAAATAATCTAGCCACGAAATGTCTGACGACGAAGCAAGAATTGCAGAGCTTTCCAGGCATAGTGACAGACCTAGCAAAGTTTGTCTTGAACTTGTCAGAGAAAACTAAAACACTGAGGCAACTGTTAGGAAAAGAAGTAGAATGGAACTGGAATGCCACCATGCAAAACTGTTATGAACACTTCAAGGCGATGCTAACTAATGCACTTGTACTAGCTTATTATGATGAAAAGAAGCACTGTCGTGAGGCATCAGACCCGTTTGTCTATCTCTATGGTCTGATGTAGTAAACAAGCGAGCAAACATGATGATGTACCTTATCCAAGAGTTGCAGTTTATACTTATGTAACAGAGGTAGCATGTAATCAGAGGAAAAAACTGAATTTAAAAAGAGAGTGAATAGTCGAAAATTTGCAAGTCTGGATGAGTCTGTAGTGTGAAAATGAACAACAAGGAGTAAATTTTGATGGTTGTGCTAGACTTTCACAGAGAAATCGGATTGTTTTTAGAGATTTAATTTTTTCCGCTTTGTTTACAGATGATGAGAAGAAGTCTGTCCCTCGTCCAGATTTTTCCAAATTTTTGTATTTTCTTTTTGCACCTACACTAGTATACAGAGACCAGTATCCTAGGTAGGACTTACCTTTCATATTTAATATAAATACTGTCAGTTTAAAGTGTTCAAAAAAAATACGAGCGCAGAACACTTGGTTCTTGGCTAAATCAATTTAAGAACATTTAATAATGTCATATCGCTTAATTTGAAAGTCCAAGTTCGCCGTAATACAAGAAACGCACAATTTCTAAGACAAAAAAGATATTAGTTGTCACTGGAGATGGAAAAGCTCAGACGGCTGTGTTCTTCAGACCAGTACAAAAAAATAGCACTACTTTGACTAGTCCGTTCATCTGATTTTCAAACTTAGCGGTTGTGCATAGCCTATAGTAGCAGGGCTGGTACACCATTTCTTGAGTGCATGTTGTCAAACTCCTTGAAGCAGAAATTGGATCCCGGGGTTGGGTGGTCCCTGATATTCATCATCACAATCTTCTTGCGGATGTGGTGTTGAATAGTTAGGGACTCCATGCTCCTCATAAGCACATTTGTTCAAGTTTGACACAAGTAGAGTCTCTGTGCTTTCCCAGTTGATATTGTGACAAGTTTCCAACTGGTGGATTACATTGCCTTCATCTCTTACTATAGTGTTATCGTGCACGTTGTTTGTTGGCCCAAACGTTAGGGCATATTTTGACGAGCCCCTGTGAGCATAGCCCCCGTCACTGAATAAGGGGACCAGGAAATCATAAAGCATGGTTGTTGGGCACAAAAATCCAGTCAATCTTTATCGTACATGAGGCCTAATACAGCCGCTAGTAAGGCATTACAAAAGCCAGGCTTACTCTTCAGTTGTTTCAAATGGATTGGCTATCTTGGCTTACGATAACGTCATTCAAAACCAATACAGTATAATCTCGTTAACTTAAACTTGGTTAAGTCAAATTATCAGTTAAGTCGGAACAATTTGCTTTATTTTAGTTGGCCTAATAGAAAACTTGCCTTGTTATCTTGAACAAAAATCTGTTAACTTAAACTCCCGAGGTAAATTTTATTGGTTTATTACGTGCATTTTGAGCCACTTCACAGTGAAAATACGGTACGATCGTGTCGACCTTGATCAATCCGAAGTGCCGAAATGAACAGGAGTAGCTTCCTATTAGAAAATGAATGTGTAATGCAGTCATTTCTGGCCGGCAGTCCCACGAGCGAAATCAAGATGGCGGCACCCAAACGAAAACCGAATTTGCTGTGTAACGGTAGAGGTGCTTGTAACGCCCCCGACATCTTTGGTTGACAATGACTCTTAGTATCAAGTTGCTGGTGTTTACTACGACTTTTACGTGAATAAGCACAGTATGAGCTACAGTCCCGGCATGGGGAATGAAGCGTCGGGTGTCCTAAAACTATAGGCCTAACCTTAATAATATCCGATTTGCGCTGCCACCACCGGTGGAAATGCGTTAAATGTTTAACTGGAGTTTAAAGTTAAAAATGGGCTACATAATATTTTTACAACTCAAAACAATTAATCCACTAGGGAACGAACCTGAAGTTTAAAACTCTTGGTTTATTTAAAACATCAGAAATATAAAAGAAAACACTTTACATTGGGAGTTCACTAGTATAGCTTTAACAAGTTTGAAAAGCAACAAGGCTGAATTTACAAGTTGGAAATTCACATTTCACAAACAAGAACAACGTTTTATGTTCTTAAAAACAACTTAAATTTTCATTAGAAAAAGAAGTTCGTGGGGGTTCCAGTCCAGGTTACCCGCTAATTGAACCACGTCCGCTAAGTTACAATTATTCTTACAGTTTTGTTTCTTAAGATCAAACCGTCCACAGTTTTGTTTCAACAAGTCCACGAAGATCAAACCGTCTGTTTGTTTAGATTAAAGTATTTAAAATAAACAAGAAAGAAACTGGTTTTTAGAAAGTGAACCACCCTTACGTTATGGAAGGCAGGGGGCCAGAAATGCCGATGGCTTAGCCAACTATAAATTATTCTCAAGACTAGAAGTAGTTAGTTAAACTATAAATTTAGAATGGGTGGGGGGGGTCCTAGAGATAAACTTTTAAGCTAAACTAGTAACATACAAACCACTACCATTTTGTCCGGCATGGCAACCTTCGGGCCGTGACATCTCCACTCCCGACCAGCGTGACCCTTCTAGCTTAGATCTGTGAGAGTGTGAGCCGTGCTAAGGATTGAGAGCTGCTTGGGGTTTTTATGCTAGCGTGGGGGATCCAGCCAGACCTAGGACGGTCGTCGAGGAGAGCTGTGCCCTCCTCATTGGCCGAGGGCCGAGAGAACAATAGAAAGTGGGAGGAACTGGCGGTTTTGTAAAGGGTTCGGATGGAGCAGCTTTGAAGGAACGAGGCCTGTGTAAAGAAGGTGCAGTTTGAGTTTTAGTCAATTAACAAAGTGAAAAGGCCCTTACTTTTAAACTGTTTGGCTTGCAGTTAATTGAAGGATGCTCAGATCTTAGATAAGAGTTTAATTGAAGGAAAGCTAGGTAGTTTGCATTTGGATGGTCACAGTCGGAGTTAGGAAAGAGATTTAAAAATATCTTTACAATAAAAATTTGTGTCCGGTAAAATCGCCGTTAATTAAAATGGTTCAAGCTCATGGTAGGGTTCAAGGGGCAAAGGATTATAATAAAAGGGTAAATAATCTAGCTTAGTAAAATGCTATAACGCATTAGTTTAAGTTTGAATTATTTGCTGTGGCAGATAAACAAGGTTTGATGTAGATGGACATTTTTTTATAACATTGGTTGTCAGTCAAGTACAAATAAGAAATATCGTGTAAGTGTCTGCATCCAACATGTATTTGAGGTTAAGTACCAACTGGTAACCCCTCCTATGCAGACAACTAAGCTAGTGTTTTGGGGCTTTTCGTCCAAAAAGATTAATGAAAAATAAATACAAATATACATGATTTTTCCAATAATGGTGACCGGAAGTTGCGAGCGCTACGGCCCAGTTTGGGACATTTTAAACTGCTGTAAATAAATAACTAGATGGAATTTTATAATTCTGTTTCCGCAGAAATGAAGCTGGAGTGTAGTGCTATTAAGGGGTGAAAATTGTGGTCAATTTGGTCCATTATTGGTGGAGATAAGCTCGGTGAAAGACCGAGATCTTTGTGGCACTTGGGCGCTCAAGAAAAAAAAGTGTTCGTCGAGAAACGAAGGTTCTTCCCCGAGGTTTTTGATTTTTGGAGTCCGGGTATCCTCTCCAATCTGGGTTCATGGTAGTCCATCTTTACAGCTGTCCGTTCAACAAAAAAGTGAAAGTCTTGGAAGCATGCAATAGCTTCGGAAAAGCAGAAAGTTGACATTACAGCCCAATTTTGAATTACTAACAGTACTGTGTTGACAATCGTCAAAAACAATAAATTCTGAACAGAATAGTTGCCCTTAAAGAGTCCTCACGAAAAAACTCGTGAGTTCAGCATTTGCCGACTTTGAAGACGCTATTCTCATGAGGTTCAAGTTGGCTTATTCCCAAAATGTGCCTACCGGCAGTTTGATTCTCCAATTTGCAATTTACAGCCAAGTCCATCCGGAATTTATGGCAAGTCATAGTTGGATCGAACGTTTTAAAATTATCGAACGTTTTAAAATTATCGACAGCTTTGTTTTCAGAAATATGGTTGGCGAATCGGCAGTCAGTTGACGCCAGTATCATTTAGGAATGAGAAAAAAATATCCAATCTTTGTGTCATGGCTATGAAACCAGTTTATGTTTTATAAGGTGATGCCAGGCAGACCTTTAACGTTTAAAGGTACCAGTTGCCACAGAGGGAATCTGTCCAAGGATTCTGTTACTATTTTGGTTTGTTCAAATGTGAATGGAGAGAAGAAAACCTATAGTACATAGGAAAATTGAAAAACCCTTATTTCTAAATGTGCGTCTTCCTGTTAAAATGCTCACAGCATGAATTCATGAGTGACCTCAGAAATAATTATGGATTGGCTGAGAAATTTTGATACGACTATGAAGAAGCAAAACATAAAAGTTTTACTGTTCATAGACAACTGCTCATGCCGTAATGATGTGCCTGTCTTGGAAGCAGTGCAAGTGAAATATTTCCCTGCAAACACCACTGCAAACCTGCAATCCCTTGATTGGAAGTAATTGCAAATTTGAAATACTTATACAGGCTTCGCCTTATTGACCACAGTCTGATAAAAATTGATCAGAAAAGAGAAACGATCAGTACTTTGTTGGACGCTATTCAGATCCTTTTTACTGCATGGGGCAAGGTGAAACCAAACACAATCAGAAATTGCTTCAAACATTTAGGGTTCCAACAAGCCATCCCACTCAACGTGAATGATAGTGATGAAGATAATGACGATGTTGACTTAATCAAGAACTAAAATAAACACATATTGTAGGCCTACTAACACTTACACTGCTTACACTTCCTTACCATGCAAGTGACAGAGAGTAGTGAACCAAATTTCGGTTTTGGCATCAAATCTGACTTCTTTATTGGTTTCGGTTTTGGTTCGGCCATTCAGTGACTGCTCAGTTTTGGTTTCGGCCGAAACCAAATTGCTGGTTTTGGCAATGGTTTGTTTCGACCAAAACTAAAAAACGTGGTTTTGGTAAAGTTGAAACCACTTCTGCTTCCAGAGTCAGTTAAGCTTGAAACTGCTTTCAACGCTTCGCTTAGTGAGTGATCCACGTAACAAACTCATAATCCGTGAAGATAAAAAATTAAAAGGTAAGGTGACTTAAGTGATCATGTTTTTAATCTGTATAAAATTAAATACTTGCTGGGCATACAAATACAATTATGTTTTATACAATTACTTAATCTGAAGCCTGTATAATTTGTAAAATTGTTAATAGCCTACTCTGGTTAAGGTTTGGTTTTTTGGCCGACACTTATATTAAGTTTTGGTTTTGGCCGAAACCACGCAGTTATAGCTCAGTTTTCGGCCGGAGCTGGATTACTGGTTTTGGTTTCGGCCAAAATAGAAAAAAGCGGTTTCTGTCGACCACAACCAGAGAATACACTTTTCTTAAATTTTTATTTAAAAAAAAAAGTTCAAATTTACAGAATTTGCAATTCCGGTTAACTCAAACTCTGCTGAAGTCAAACCGTTATGCATGTTCGCTTGAAATTCAATTAAAAAAGGTTTTACTGAAGCATGAAAGCATGTTATAGTTATGTCTTATGTACTTAAATCAATGGTGCTCTGGCCAACCATTTTACTTATAATTATATTTATTTTTTTCGGGGTAAGAAGAACTAAGAACACACAAAGTTAATCATTTGGTTTATGGAGAGAATTGGAAATTTAAGTACCGGGCTTCTAGGTATTTTATGTAATATTTTATTCAGTTGAATGTATTTCTTTTAATACAAAGCTCGCAGTTTGAAAGCGTTTAAGCTTTACTTGTAAAAAAATCTGAACTTTCGAACTTTCAAAATTCAAAGTACACATTGGTTAGCTTATTTGCAGCTTGACTTGATTTTCTGGCTTAAAACAATAAGATTACTCTTTCTTTAATTACGTAATATGCTCTTTTGTTCTAATTTTTTTTTTTCTTTGCCAATTGTTATTCGCAGTGTTGAAAATGTCAAAATTGGGCCAGTATTAGTGAAAATATGAATTTCATCTCTAGGGTTTTAACTGGAGATTATTTCATGCACCCCCACACACACACACCCGTAAACCACACTTTAACTTTGCATGACCTGAGTAATGCACTACAGTTTATATTAAGCACACGGTTTTGAAACTATACTGTAATGCTGCACCTGTCCATCATCTACCACCACCCTAGGCATAATCAGTGATTGTCTTTTACCTTGGATTTTGTAGGAACTCGCATGTCAGGTGGAGTTATGTTCTTAGCAACTTTGGGCAAGTCTTAGGATGTTTTTTCTACACCTATTTCATGTTTGCACGATATTGCGTTCCTGTTTTTAACAAATTTGGGCTGGAGCCCTTATCCCTTAAAGTGTTGGTGCTGTCTATCTTTGGGTGCATGATGCCTGGAACACTCCTGCTTCTCTGTGGTTTCTTTGCAGTTCTGCACGCATGGCTTAATGCATTTGCAGAAATGTTGAAGTTTGCTGATAGACTATTTTATAAGGTGAGCATTCGAGGGATTTTAGTTTTGTGGTGTTTGTGGTCAGCACAGCAACAATTGTTTCTTACTATCTGCAAAATACTAACCTTCAGTATGTGCTTAAATCACCTGATTTGCTATTTAAAATGCCCGACACAGATTTAAAACTCATCCTTTTAAATCTCAATTGATTAGTTTAGCTAATCCTCCGCTAGGATTGCCCAAGGCGTCTCCTTTATAACTTTGTTACAGTGTTTGGTAGAGCACTTCACTTCGGGCATCCGTGCTGAACACACGGCTGCTCGGTTTGCTCTCATTCGCGACATGAAATTTTAAAAAGCCGGAAAGTGGATTATGTTGATTCCCGCCATTTCGGGCGTGCAGACTCAATATCCGGACGAATATGACTACCACGGGTACTGATGATTTTTCGGAAGAAAAAATTATGGAGAAGGCGCCGGCTGCAGGCCAAAAACCGACATTTTTGAAGAAGGGCCGGATTTTGTTCACTGGGACGTTTTTCATGCTGCACTGATTCGTACCCTCTCTGATTCGAAGGAGTACTGCAAAGATTTTGTTCCCCCTGAAGTAAATCCGGACGATCCCCCATTGGACACTCTTGCCAACTCTGGGGGAGAGCGTGTAGCTCCGCTTCATATGCCTCAATCTGCCGTTGCATTTCGTCAGCTCTTAAACCAAGAAAGTTTGACTCGCAAGCATGAAAAGTCAATTTCAGTTTCAAAGCTTTTTCCCCCTTATGACCCGAAACTCAAGAAGCATTTTTTCCGGTCTACTGGAAGGGATGCTCCTAACAAGCGTCGGTTTGAAACCTTCGAAGCTGCTGAGTACATTCCGCGTACCAAACAATGGAGGCTGATTCGACTTTGAAGACCCCCCTCTTCTATTTCGGTACCCCTGTCATTCTATGAGGAGGACAAGGCCATTCTTCGTGCTGCAATGCGTGCTAACTCCCACGCTGAATTGGCTTATTCTGGGACGGCCAACACCATAAAGCACTTGATCGCCGAAAAACTGGAGCTTGCGGACCATCCCTTGATCGAAGACTATCGGAATTTGATGAAGAGAGCTTCTCCATTCCACAAAGATTGTTTCGCCTGGAGTTTGCGATTGCTTCTTAACATGGTCTTCAGACGAAGGGACACTGTGCTTCAGTCTGCTGTCAACACTCCAAAGGAAGTCCTAGGACAATTACGCTTAATGCCGATCCACGGCTCGACTGACCTATTCAGAGGCAAACTCCTTGAACTCGCCCCGGAGTTGCGCGATAAGGGGAAACCTGTCTCAACCACAAAACCTCCCTTCTTCAGCAAAAAGATGAAGAACGCAAGTTATGGTTATCCCAAGAACCTGCCTCAGGAACAACAAAAGGATGGAAGAGTTGTCTGACAAGCAGCCTAAGAACCCAGCGACTCCCGACCGCCCTAGGTCACGGTCGCCCTTTCCGGATAATGCCCCTCTCCAGAGCAGGGGAAGGGGCAGAGGGTTTGGCAGGGGGCGTGAGGAAGTGGATCCATTAGAGGAAGTGACTCTTTCAGAGGAAGAGGACGACGGCCTCGCTATTGACGGGGGCCTCCCTCAGCCCTCCCCTCTTTACCGGCAGGTGGGGGGGGGGTCGGCTACAACGTCACATCAAGCAGTGGCGAGAAATCACGACCGACACTTTCACGCTTTCAGTGGTCGAACACGGCTATCTTCCTCCATTCCACTCTCGTCCAGCCACCACATACAGGCCTCCCCTCTGGATTGTGGACAAAAAAGAAGGCGTAGGTCTGGGAAAAGAAATCGAGAAGTTGCTCGAGAAAGGGGCTTGTCGCCTCCAAACACAAAAGGGTTCTGGAGTCCCGTAAGAGTTATAGGCAAGAAAGGTGAAGGGACAAGGTTGATTTTCAATCTTCGAAAACTCAACCAGCACCTGACGACCGAGCATTTCAAGATGGAAACAATACAGTCAATTCGGGAGGCACTTCAGCGCGACGAATACACCATTTCAATAGACCTGGCGGATGCCTACCTCCACGTTCCATTACATCCATTGGTTCGTCATCTGTTTCGTTTCTACGTAAAAAGGAAAACGTACCATTTCAAGGTGCTTCCAGGCATAGGTCTCATCGATTCGTGTGCCAAACTGGTACCTCAAGGTCAATAGAAAGAGAAACCGGTTCACTGGTTTCGCAATCTGGAATGGTATCCTCAGACGAGTTGGAACGATGTCATTTCTCTTTCGAACCTTCCGAGGCAAGTAGTGAACTGGTGGAAGACAAAGGAGAACTTAATGGAAGGGGTCCTGGTTCAACGGCTTCTGTCCGAGGGGCTTCTCTTCACGGATGCGTCGGGGACAGGATGGGGAGCTCACTTCGAAGGTCTCCAATCTTCAGGCCAGTGGACAGAAGAAGATATCTCCAGCCACATAAATGTCATGGAACTTAGAGCGATTCGTCTGGCCAGTCTGACTTGGAAACATCACCTTCAAGGGAAAGTTCTTACCGTGCTGACCGACAACACCGCTGCAGTCTCCTATGTGAACAGGGGAGGTGGGACGCATTCAGTATCAATGATGGAAGAAACTTCGAGGCTTTTTTAATTGTGCGAAGACAACAACATCCAGCTTCAGCCTTGTCACATCGCCGGAAAGCTGAATGTGTTAGCCGACGAGCTCTCGCGTCAGGATTTCATTTCAACGACAGAATGAAAGCTGGACCCAGCAATTTGTCGGGCTCTCTTCCAATGTTGGGGGACTCCCATGGTGGATTTGTTTGCCACCCACTTCAATCACCAATTGCCGAGCTTCGTATCCCCATTTCCGGACGAGAAGGCTTGGGCAACGAACGCTCTGTCGATGTCATGGGACGGGATCTTTGCATATGCATTTCCCCCTTTCTCCATTCTTCAATCAACTCTCAACAAGATCAGGGAATCGAAAGGGATCTCTATCCTGATAGGACCTCTATGGCCTGCTGCTCCTTGGTTTATCGACATCATGGAGTTAAAGAAGGAGGAACCGATCCCACTTCCAGTCTCGCGATTCTTCCTGACCCAGCACAACAAGACTACAATACATCAAAGCCGGAAGTCCTTCATCTTCACGTGTGGAGGTTGTGACTGCTCTTCTCAAAAAAGAGGGTTTTGAGTCTCCGGTTACCAACAGGATCATTCACTGCCTCAGAGGCTTGTCCATAAAGAATTTGAGACGAAATGGAAAAAATGACATTTTTGGTGCAAATCTAAGAACCTGAACCCGATTAAGCCATCTGAATCATCATTGGCCTCCTTTTTTGAAGAGCTTTTCCAAAAAGGCCTTGCTCCATCTGCAATAAAGGGATACAGGTCGTCCATTAACTCTGTTCTTTCATGCCAGGGGAATAAGAAACTTATAGGAAGTAAAGTGATTTCAAGACTCATGTCAGCATTCGAAAATGAGAGACCTAGGACCAGACAGCTGTTCCCTAGATGGAACATGCCCTTAGTTCTTTCAAGTCTGGAAAATCCACCTTACGAACCAATCCATTCAGCCTCGCTTCTACATCTTACCCAAAAGACTGTATGTCTCGTGGCACTTGCATCTGCTGCGAGGCAGAACGAATTGGCTGCCTTCTCACGAGAAGACAAACACATTCGTTTCTCTAGGGACTGGTCTTCGGTCTCACTCACCTTCCCTACTCAGTTTCGGGCAAAGAACTCGAAGCCCAATCTGGCCCCTAGACCTATCGTGATCAAGGCTCTTGCTCCAGTTGTAGATCCAGAGGGGAATGAAAGGACGCAATGTCCAATAAGGGCTCTCCGCAACTATTTGGTTAGAACCAAAATTCCCGAGTCAAAACAACCAACAGTGGAATGAAGAGTACCTCCAACTGCGCTTTTTCTGCAAGTTGACAAAGCAGGGGTCCTTCAGCCGATACCCATGACCCCCTTTTAAGCTAGGAAAGTGGATATGCGAAGTCATTAAAAGAGCTTATGACTTGGGCCCAAATCATCTGGACTTGCCAACGGAGGTGCGAGCGCATGAATTGAGAGCTTTGGCTGCTTCCTGTGCGTATGGATCCGGAACACCACTGGATGAAGTTGTGGCTGCGTGTTCATGGAACAACCGGAATACGTTCATTTCCCATTACCTGCGTGTCGTAGCATTACGGAAGGTACGGAAAATCGGTCAAAGTGTCGGGGCTCAAAAACTGGCGGTCTAAACTTGAGTGCGTCGAGAGGTGAAAGGACGATGAAAGAACATGTGGCAGCAGGCAGTCGAATCGGACATTGATTTGATTCTGTCTTTTATAAATTGCTTTCACGGAGAGAAAGTTGCACAATAACGAGCCTGAATGAGTGAAAAAGTGTTTTGTAAACAATGGAGAACGCATACACTGGGGAAAGCGACACTATGAAGTTTCACAACGTGCAAGTGGTGAATCTAGGATGGCCATAAAGAAGAAAGCACCAACAAGTTGTTGAGGTGGGTAATTTTCTTGAATTTTAAATTAATGGTCTGTGACAGTGTCGTCTGATACGTGTGTTGAAAAGCGAAATCTCAGAGTTTAGCGGGTTCGTGCTGACCCTCCCACCAATAGGACAAAGTCAGCACATACTGAAACTTAGTATTTTGCAGATAGTAAGAAACGAAAATTTTAACTCTGTTTAAAATTAATTTTTACTATCCTAAAATACTTACCTTCAGTAGAACCCACCCATCCTCCCCGCTTCGCAGAAACCGCTGTTAACGATGTGTTGCATCGGTCGAAGTGAAGTGATCTACCAAACAATGTAACAGTGTTATAAAGGAGACGCCTTGCGCGATCCTAGCGGAGGATTAGCTAAACTAATCAACTGCGATATAAAAGGATGAGTTTTAAATCTGTGTCGGGCATTTTAAATAGCAAATCAGGTGATTTAAGCACATACTGAAGGTAAGTATTTTAGGATAGTAAAAACTAATTTTAAACAGGGTTAAAATTTTTGTTTTCATTATTTCATTATCCACACAACATTGGCACAAGACTGATCTTTTTCTCAAATAAAGTAAACAAGTTCAAAAGGTTAAAATTAAATCACATTATGTCCTCAAGAGTCTGCAAATTAAACATGAACTAGCTACGAGTTATAAATGTTCAAGCTTTTATGAAAATATGCAGTCTTTTTTTTTATTTTTATATAACAAATTAAAACCTATGGTTATCCTACAATGCCGAATTCTACCACCTAAGAAAATTAATTCAGTAGGCAAACGGGAGGCCAACTAACCATATGTCGATCACTGATCTTGACGCATATTTTCAAGGTGATCATGATGCTAACTTCTAAACCATGCTTCGTAGAACCATAGTGTAAATTAGAAACTTGTAGTCAGTGTCAAGGCATGGCCATTGCAAAACGCAGAATGAAATTCGGTACGCTAGTTTAGGAATTACGGAAATTGCAAGCATCATTCTCTTATGCTGAACGAGTGGCTTTCCTACCAAACAAGTAAAGTCCATTGGTCCTCAAAGTACGTGAAGCCAGCTTGGAAATAAACAGCAAGTGACATACTAATGACTCGACACAATCTGTTACATTAAGCGTATAGACAGATTGGTGCTGCAAACTACAGCATATTATGCAAGTTGGCATAATTTAGTCACTGTGGCCATCTAGAAAATAAAGTTGTCCATCCCTCATGTTAACATTTCTGATTTTGCTTCAGAGCTGATAAAGGTTACTAACATATACCATTGCGTATGCCGCCAACACCATTACCTACCAATAACAATGCGTGGTGTAAGAAAGACCCTGGCAGAACTGTTTGGCAGGAAAGCCACTCGGTCAGCACAACAGAATGATGCTTGCAATTTCCGTAATTCCTAAATTAACGTGCCGAATTTTGTTCCGCTTTTTGCAATGGCCACGCCTTGCCAATGTCTACAAGTTTCTAATTTACACTAGGGTTCTGCGAAGCATGGTTAAAAAGTTAGCATCACGATGACCTTGATAATGTCCAACAAGGTCAATGATCGACACATGGTTAGTTGGCCCCCTGTTTGCCTACATACCATGCAAAATTTCATTATCCTAACATTAACCATCTTTGATTGGCAAGGGTGGCCCTACCTTTCTGCCCCACCCTGTATAACGGATCATTATTATCAACATCAGCTTTAAGTTAAATGGTATTTTTATTGTAAGTGCAAGCAGCAAACAAATCCATGAGCGCTAACATGAGCAACATAAAAGTTGGTGTCCGTGGACCGTGGTAATATTGCCGCAGGTTCCATCTCTCGTTCATGGTCGCTACCCCATGCCGTCAAATTTAGAACGACTGATCGTAACCATTTTCTCAGATAACACACACTAAAAGACGCTATATACGTCTTAACCGAATAGATAAATGCGGAAAACTACCACTCCGGTAACAATTAATCCAGTCATCCAGCATCTCCACTTCCAGCTGATCGCTGCTGCAAACCAAGACCGGCTGAGGCAGAAATCGTAGGTTTGGCCTCCCGACTCAATGCCAGTTTACGCAGTGCGGAAAACTGATGCCTTTTAGTGGTGCTTTGGTAAAATAAGATTCCAACAATTATGTTGAATAAACTGGTCTGTATCTGCGAAATGAAATGGACAGCTTCTTTCTCAGGTGACCTTGTGATGAGAGGTGGAATATGTCAATAGTTAGTAGTTACAAAGTGGACACTCCCACATGTATATATTTTTATTTGCTCCTGGTGCTACGAAAATTCATTTAGTACAGAAACTATTTTTCTAATCTAGTTACGGCTTGCAAGGAAAATAGCAAAACGTGTAGAAAAACATTTTAAGTAAACAAACCTTTTATCAGAATTAAGAAAACTATGATAGCATCATACCGTCAAAATAATGCTGTAGATTGGGTGCTGTAGGTATAGGGAAACTCGTGTTCGGGTGTTGGCTTCTCCTAACCTTCTGGTGCAGGCAGTGACCATATTTTCACTGTGCAAGGAGTTCACCTTCATTACGTGGCATACAGACTGAGCGGTGATTGCTTGTATTTTTTGTTGTCATTATTTACTTTTTATTGTAATTTTTATATAATCTGCAACTCGCCACTTTTTGTACTCAAGCAAAGGTGCTGTGGTCCGAAAAAATTGCGGGCCGAGTTTTTGAAATAAATAAATAAGTTATAAAACACTTGAAATTTAAGATAAAGATTGTACGCTTTGAGCAAATTTCGTCAGGCACGACCTTACATCGTCTCGAAAAAATGAACCATCGTACTTTGAATGTTTGAAAAATTCCAAGACACGAAATCGCGCTCAAATTCACTAAGAAACAAATCCTCTCTATGTGCGAATTTTCGACAGGCTGCACTGACTGAAGATGGAAAAATATAGTCCTCAAAGCTTACGAGATTTACATTATTTACGTTGTCCGACCTGCATTGATCGTTGTGGAAATATCAGACGACAAGGACGCGGTACTGTCACGTAGCCTCCCAAATTTACAAGGTGACATTCTCTGCTTCTCACGATGCCACCTTTTATAAGGCATTCACCCAGTTCCTTGCTGATGAGATGCTGGATTAAATGGTTCGAAGGGCCTTGTAGATTCATAACCACTGAACCTTGGGATACTTCTCCTTGGGATACTTCACCTTGGGATGCTTCACCTTGGGATACTTATCCTAAAATTGCCAGGGATTCAAGCCCCCTCATTGCACCTGCGGTGACATGCATTTGAGGGTCTTGAATCCCAGGCAACCAGCACAATGTATCCTGAGGTTCAGTTCTTATGAATGTACAAGGCCCTTCGAACCCTTCAATTCAGCATATCATCGTCAGGAAACTGGGCGAACGCCTGACGAAAAAGTGGCATAGTGAGAAGCAGAGAATGTCACCTCTTAAATACGGGAAGGCTACGTGCCAGAGTAGCATCGTAGTTGTCTATTTCCATAATGATCAATGCAAGTCAGA
>JAHWFP010041634.1:0-15374 GCA_023313725.1 Lithobius niger | reverse complement strand
CTTCAAATTAAAAGTCGAATCAAATTCATTAGTACAACACTGCCTAGCAACAGGCCCAGAAGCAGAATATTTTCAGCCGGTCTGCGACAAGCTTTTTGCAAACTAAAACTGTCTGCGGGAAGAGAGAGGTGTCTGCGGCTGGCAAGACGGGTGTTAAAATGGAATTTTGCATTGTGCAAAATTTAGAGTTAGGCCCATTTGGGTTCATGAACAAGTTTTTTGCGAGAACTTTTTTCCTAGACCTTTGTAGGTTGTTTTTGCTAAACAACTTGAGAACGACCAAACCTATCGTCATGACAACAGCACCATTCAAAAGCTCTCGAAAAAAACTGTTAAAATGGTGTATTTGAACGTCAAAATCGGTCAATTTTTGGCGAAATTATCGCAAAAACAAAGAAAGAAAGAGAAAAGTGCAGGATAAATTGTACTGCAACACTGCCAACCGTACTGCGACGTAGCGTCGCGCGTCACTCTGATTCTGCTAAAGGGGCAACAGGCAAGTCACCTGACAAACACGCAACTGGCCACACCCCCGCCTTGGACAAGGTTCAAATCTTGTTTCAAGAAAAACATACTAGAGCACGTATTAATCTTGAAACACTTGTCATCCACACGCATAAACCACCTGTTCATAACCACTTAGTGTCAGATAATAAATATCTAAAAGAATAATTTCCCGTAATTAAAACACTTAAGTTCGACACTTTTTCCAGGCACACTGTGCAACCCCCACAGCGCCAACGAATGGATCAAACCTGAAACACGTGACCCGATTTGCATACACCTTGCCATTCGACTTGACTTCCCTAAGACGAAGGTTGGGTAGTGCATTTCGGCCGCCATTTCTGCCTCTTCTGAGAGGGGAAATTGGTGGGTTTTTTTTATCCTTTTAAATTGATGGTTTTGTACCCTTTTATTTTATTTTATTTTTATTGTGATGATGCTTTTACATAGGATGACTTAGTGGTATTTGCCATGCTTTAATTTTATGCATACCTGATGATGAAAATTGAAAATTTTCGAAACGTTGTTTGTGTTTTTATCTTGTAGCACTGCTTGGTTTTTACTTTAATAATCTGTTACCGTGCTTTGTTACTCCGTTACTTTTCCAGGGCTGCACCAAAGGGAGAATGTCACGGGGCGACGTTTTCGGGGAAGGGGAGGCGGGCAAGCGTGTATGGGGGGAGGGACAGGAGTGTGTGGATTGGGGGTTAAAGTAATTGTGGGTGAGAGGGCATATGTGGGAGCCATTCACATGTTCGGTCTTCGGTTTGATAAATTTAAAACCAAACATCAAACACCTGGAGGGAGGCGCGGGGGGGGGGGGGGGGGCCCCCAAGCCCCCGGGCACAACTAGTTATGTAATAGTTATTGGTTAGAAACGATTGGCTATTGATTTTTAACCCACGGCTCCGCCCCTCGACGTATTTGCATGTCTCGCCAGCCAAATCATCCCAGCAGTGGGTTAAAAATGAAGGCCGTTTACGGCGAAGGCCGGGGGGAGGGGGGAGCTCCCTGCGGCGTCCCCCCCCCCCCCGGTTAAATAATGTACTTTGTACCAATGAAACAAGATAATGTACTTTGTTTCTATGATGATCCAAGCTGCACATTGGATGAAAAAATCTGACACACTTGCTATCAAAGAACGCTTGCCATTATGAAATCGCAACATTATTTTCATAGACGAAAGACAAAGCGCTCTACTGGACTAAAGTTTACATTAGACACATACTCAATATCCTTACGATATTGATTCCAAGTCCAACACCTTCCTAAATACAGGGACAGTTGGTTTTAGACCGCGGGAATGTGTTACGACGACTTAAAACGGTCGATTTGTAGCGCCACAATCCGTACATCTATGCGGTGTTTCCGTTCGCTCGCCGGGCCGGCAGGGCACCTTATATTTTTTTTCGTAAACAGTTACGATAGACGGGTTGTTATTGTCAGTTTCGTGTGGTTTTGTGTGGTCTTGTTGTTATTGTCAGTTAGGTTAGATTAGGTAAGTTTGGGATTTTGCATTTCATACTGAAGTAGCCAACTGGTTGGGGTTTGGCATTTCATACTGGGGCAGTCAATTGGTTAGGTTATGTTAATGATGATTTAACGAGTCTCCGCAATTTCGGATCAATTTGTAGTGCCTTCCGTGAAAATTAAAGGTAGGTTTTTTCTCTTTTTTGGAATTTCGGGGCATGTGCGTGAAGGGAACATGGGAAGAAAACGGGCTCTCATCCGATTTTTTTTTTAATGGACTAAGAATTACCTGCTGAGTTATGTTTTCGTCTTCCATTTTTGGGGCAAATTCACCGTTTGGCCGTGGTGAAGGTCCAAAGTTAGCACCACGCCGTGCCAAAAAGCATGAAACTGGGCGAAAGTCCGGCAAGTGAAACGCCAAATCCCAACCAGTTCATCACCTCAAGTGAAATGCTTAAGCCGGTTCCTAACCCAACCGACGATAACAACAAAACCACACGAAACTGACAATAACAACCACCTATCTGAACTGTTTACGGGAAAAAAATATCAGCTGAGAACATGGGAAGAAAACGGCCTCTCGTCCGTCAGCGCAAAGAGTGCGGCTTTCAATAATTTCTGGCGGCCAAACGAAGCCTTTGCCCCAAAAATTTTATGCGAAAATGTTGATCAGTTGATAACTGAATTTCTCAGCTGAGAAATTGTTAGTGGGGGTGCCGCAGGGTTCCTCTTTGTCTTTTTTATAAATGATCTTAAATGTGAAAATCTTGAGATTCAACAAGGAAAATTTGCAGATGATCTAAAAATACATGCAAAAATCACAAACTCCCAACAACTTGAAACTTTACAGGATAGTATTGATTAAGTCGGAAATTGGGCTGATCAGTGGCAATTGCCAATATCAATCGCTAAATGTAAGTGTTTGCATATTGGCAAGGGAAATCACGACTTTGAATATGCCTTACAAGGGATACCTTACCTCAGGTCGACTCAGTAAAAGATTTGGTTTAACAGGTACCTTGATTCAACTATGCATTGTAAATACATTGCAGCCCAAGCAAATCGTCCTTTGGGACTGGTAAGGCGGGTTTTTACCTCAGGATTTGCTAACACTAAACTATGGGCATTTAAGGTCTTTGTTAGACCAATTTTGGAGCATGCGAGCCCTGTTTGGTCCCCCAACTTACTGAAGGATATTGACAAATTGGAGTCAGTCCAAAGGCGTTTCACTAAATCTATCCCAGAGCTATGCCGTCTGCCTTACAGTTTACGACTGAAGAGACTTAACTTAGACTCCCTCGAGCTACGGAGATTGAAGACCGACCTGATACTAACTTTCAAAATTTTAAAAGAAGTTTTGTCTCTCGATCTCCCGCTATTTGATCTGAGCGAGATTACTTGTACTAGGGGACACAATCTCAAGCTTGTTGTGCCCAGATCGAGACTGGCCTGTCGATCAAATTTCTTTGCAGTGAGGGTGGTTCGTGCTTGGAACGCGCTGCCAAATGATCTAATTAATTTGCAAGGTGTAAACTCCTTCAGAAGATCGCTTCATAAAGTGGATTTATCATGTTTTCTTAAAAGAAATTTTCAGAACATCTAATTTACGCATTTTTATATTGACAATCGGCCTTTATTTATTAGCCGTGCCCTTTTCTGTTCTGATATCATTTGCTTTTTCTTTAGGCGGACTATTAGTGATCATTGATCCTTGTCTTTGCTTCGCAACGAAATATTTTTTTTTTTTTTAACGTGACGATCTACTTACGTAAAGACTTTTAAACTCTTTACATTTTTTACGTATTTTATTCATTGTTTTTTGACAAATGGCCATCCACCCTTCTCCTTCTTTTCCATTCAACTGGCAATACCATCGGGGACCTTTGTGTTCCTGGCAGGTGTAACCTTGGTGGTAAAGCAGTTGAGATCCTAACCCAACTTTCCTAATTTGATCCCACCTTTTCATTGGTCATGCAATTTTTAAAAATTAATTTTTACCTACACGAATGCTTTTTAAATTTTATCTTGTATTAGTTCTTACTTTCCCCCTTCGCATTCCCTATCTTTCAAGGTTTTTGTTTAGTTTTTATTTACACACATCTTAAATGCAGCCTCTATTAAGGTTGGCAGTCAGCGAACCCCGGGATCCTTGCCAGACCTGTTACTCCGGCAACAAAATGATTATTGTTATTATTATTTTATGTCATTCTAGCCCAACGAGAGATCAATCGGTAAGGAGCCCTTATTCTTCCCATAAGCCGCGTAAAGTAAACTTGTTCCCTCTATTGTTTATTTTACTATCGAAAGTGATCGTGGAATGAATTTATAATTCTGCCTTTATTCCGTTAGCTACGCATCTAAATGCACTATCCCGTTGTCTAACACGTTTGTCGAATTAATTATACCAGAAGCCAATGAAACGAGCCCCCTCCGGGGTGACAACAAACTGTTACACTAAATAATCGATTATACAATAATTACCTGATTAGCAGGAGTCGCATAACTACACGAATTGCCAATACGCAAAGAATCCTAGGGAAGCCTACCCGGCGAACCGTAAATCAGCCGCCATTTTTTTTTCAGTGATTCGCTAATAGCCCAACAACAGATAGAATAGAAAAAATGTTTAGTCAAGGACCTACAACCCTTCATATGCAAACGATTTTGCCATAAACTGTTCAATAACAACGCCTACATTTTGCTGGCACGTCTTCTTATCGAAATCATGAAAAATCTACTAATATTTCAGTCAGTTCCGACCATACGATAAGGGTGATAGGGATGACCCGTTCAAATAAACGACTGGAGTGGGACGAAACATCATTTTACAATAGTTCACGACGCAAGCCCCTTTTTCTCCCCGACTGTATTTCAATAACTGCTTTATGTATTACATGCATAAGCAGTTTAAAAAAGGCTCTTCCTCATACGACTCTTTACTTGTCTGCCGAAATTTAGATTTGGTAACTTTCCCTAGCGAGCTGTACAGGTATTATTAGTTGCTGTGGAAGGTACAAAAATACAGCATTTGATGGTTAAAAGGTTTCCCTTGGCAGTGGGTTTCGTTAGGACCCCTAGATTGATTTCAGAAGTGGTGCCACGAAATTCGCCCCTTAGGACCCGAAATGGCAGCCATCTTTAAAAATGGCTGCCGCAATCTCCAAAAAAAATTAAAACCGTGCAAGAACCTTTAGTGATTTACAAAAACTGTTGTGATAAAAGTTGTCTGCAATAATATAATCTACAATGTCACTCCCATAAATGTTTTTCATATTTCTTATGGTTTTCGAGAAATATGGATTTTAGGCCATTTTCGACCATTTTTCGGCTAACTTTAAACTTTCAACTGCTGCTGCGTCGTTTCTAATTCAGATAGATGTCTCCAATTTAGATTCATTCGAAAGGTGGGAATGTCTTCTTTGCAACAAGAGTAGTTGAAAGGGTCTACGAGTGTTAGGAACCGAGGTTTTACTAGGGGATGGTATGACAGTCACCGTTGGATTTTCCCTCATTTTAAACTTTCAACTTCTATTGTGACGAGTGTAATTTAGGTAGATGACTCCAATTAAATTCATTCGAAAGGTGGGACTGTCTTCTTTGCAACAAGGGCTGCTGAAGAGGTGTTTGACGGAGCTACCCCCGTTTTACTAGCGGCTGGTTAACACAGTCACTGTTGGACCTTTCGCTTATTTACAACTTTCATCTGGTGCTGAGACGTTTGTTATTTAGGTAGATGACTCTAAATAGATTCATTCGAAAGGTGGGAATGTCTTCTTTGCAACAAGGGTCGGTTAAAGGGCCTACGACTGTTAGGACTGCCCGTTTTGGTATAGGCTGGTATAATAGTCACCGTTGGACTTATCACTTATTTACAATTTTTAACTGGTGCTGAGACGTTTCTAATTTATGTAGACCCTTTCAACTACCCTTGTTGCAAAGAAGACATCCCTAAATTTTGAATTAACCTAATTGGAGTCATCTATCTAAATTAGAAACGTCTTAGCACCAGTTGAACGTTGTAAATGAGCGAACAGTCGAACGGTGACTGATATACCAGCCCCTATATAGTAAAACGGGAGAAGCTCGGTTCCTAACAGCTGTACACCCTTTAAACGACCCTTGTTGCAAAGAAGACATTCCCACCCTACAAATGAATCTAATTGGAGTCATCTGCCTAAATTAGACACGTCACAATAGAAGTCGAAAGTTGAAAATGAGCGAAAAATCCAATGGCGACTGTGATATCATCCCCTACTAAAACGGGTATATCTCGGTTCCTAACAGTCGTAGACCCGTTTAACTACTCTTGTTGCAAAGAAAACAGTCCCACCTTTCTAATTAATCTAATTGGAATCATCTTTCGAGTGAATCTAATTGGAGCCATCCACCTGAATTACAAAAGACGCAGCAGCAGTTTAAAGTTGAAAGTTAGCCGAAAAATGGCCGAAAATGGCCGAAAATCCATTTTTCTCGAAAACCATAAGCGATATGAAAAAAATGTATGGGAGTGACATTGTAGATTATATTATTGTATACAACTTTTATGTCTACCGTTTTTGTGTATCTTGCACGGTTTTCATTTTTTGGTGAGATTGTGGCGGCCATTTTTAAAGATGGCCGCCATTTCGGGCCCTAAGGGACGAATTTTGTGGCACCACTTCTGAAATCAATCTAGGGGCATAACGAAACTCTCCGCCTAGGGAAACCTTTTAACCATCAAATGCCGTATAGTATTTCACTTTTTTGTCATATACCACGGCCACTATTCCAATGAACGTAAATATTCAAATCAGACGGCAGCTGTTTCACTTCAGGAAGAGCCAAGCTCAACAATACGCTTTTTAATTTCATGAGACTAACAATTCAATGGCTCAGTTTTTCTATTGTTACAACCGATGAATTCCAGTTGTTCATAAATGACGTCACGAATAATAAAAAAAATATAAAGTGACTAAGAGTTGACAATTCAACTATTAATCATGCTGGTATTTGGGCTGGGGTTGTGATAAAGAGATTAGATGAGATGACGGATTGTAAAGAAATAACACTGAGATCTGTAGAATGCTATTACCGTGTTAGAAGCCGCTTGATCCTATATAATTGATTTAACATAATACCAACTACTTTTCGAGCAATTCTTTACTTCCTGTGTATTTGTTGCTGCCTATAACTGGTAGGCTACTAATCGACACAAATATGATTACTGTTATACGAATTTCTACAACGCTGCTTTTTAACAAATGCAATGAAATAGAATGCACGTCTTTTTTATTTGTGACAGCGGCTATTCTGACTTCCACAACAGCCGTCATATTGCAAAACCCAATATCTGACTTAAATATGCTTGAAAATAAATGAAACGGTAGGCACTCCCGTGTCTTGAACACTCGTAATAATATAATGTTGGACAAAAGCACGATAAACATACGTTTTGGTGTATGTACAATGATAACGTGCCCATACCTAGAAGATACCTGTAAAACCTCTTAACCCATTTTACCCTAAAACCAACTAATGGCTTAAATAGGGTGAGGGCTTGGGGAGGTGGGGGGGATGTCCTTCCAAAATGGAAAGGTATCTCTTTATTCGCCATTTTCGTCAAAACTTTTTTTTAGAAAGGTAAATGTTACATACCCTAAGGAAAATACTCGACAATATAAATAAAGCGGTTTCAAGTTAGCAGAAGGCATAAAAGAGAGGTCTTTAAATCCCCCCCAAGAAAAAATGTATTTATACCCCTGCCGAAAAAGTTCAGAGAGTGAGAGCCGGCCATGCCAAATTTCGAATGTCTGCCTGGTTTTGAAACCAGTCTTTTACAGTTTGGGCTTCGTGGATGGGACTTTTGTCTTGGACAAACCAATACACTCCGTCACGAAACTGCTGCATGTTCTAAAATATCAATATACTGGAATTGGTCTAAGTTATCATTTATGCGATGGAGTTTTCCAAGACCATTAACACTCAAAAATCCTTCAACAGCCACTGACAATCGCCCAGCCCTGGAGGTTTCTTGAATGTAACGTGAATTGAAGCGTTCCCCAACTGATCTCCAGGCTGAATTTTCTCATTCTGGGTGGATTGAACGCAAGATTCGTTGGTAAGGACTGTTTCATCCCATTCGGTAGACCAGTTGACAAGCTCTATTGCAAAATGTAGTCTTTCTCTCATGTGCTCTGGCGTCAGTTTGCCTTTTTTTGCAGCAACTCATGACGTAAACCAGCATCGCGGATTCTTCTGCAAATTGTAATTTTGCTTACATTCAGTTGTAGGTCTTGTTTAATGTCACCAGTAGTAACCGTTGGATCTCCAACAACCATTCCGACAATGGTCAGATCCTCATTGGCTGCAATTACACGAAGTTTAGGGTCTCATTTAACAAGAAAAATTGTAAGTATGGGTTGGATATGAAGCAACTTTATGTCTAGGTTTAAGAAACTCAGTATTACCTTTCCGTAAATTTATACGTAATAAGATCAATTTATTTTACTTAACTAAGCAAGGAATATGATTTCATTAGAGCAAACTTTATGTAAAAAAAAGTATTGCTCGACTGTCACACACAAAAAAAAAATCTGGGTTTGTTTTCGTTGCGTTCAGTTCAGTTAACAGCTCAACGTTTCCATTAAAGTAAAGCCGGTATGGCTTGGCTTGACCACACAATATTTGTGGGGGAAAATGCAAAAAGCTAAAAACGTTTTATTTTAACCAACAAAACCTTCAAAAATCTGCCTACATTGAGCGACGGTTCGACACCACTTGTGATTCATGAGGCCACCAACTCAATTTTACAGTGACATAGGCTATATAGAATGTTTCTACCAAATACTCGGAAATCATATTTACAATATTTTAAAATCAAATAAAAATATTTTACCTTAAACACATTACAGCAAGGAGAGGAAAGCCACGAAATAGCTAAATGTTAAATAAGGATAATTTTTCTCAAGAAAGGAAGAGGAAGGGGAAAGGAGAGAAAAGAATACTTTCCGCCCATGGGTTACCTTTATTTCTACACTACTCCCCCCCCCACCCCATCGTTAACATTTTTCCGCCCCTTTTTCTTCCCCATTTCTCTTGTCTCCTTCCCCCTCCACCCCCCCCCCAAGAAAGAAAGTAGGCATATTTCTTAACAGATTTTAGATACTATGCGGTTTTCTTCGATTTTGCTTCAGTGTATTAATTTAAAGGGAGCCTAAATCCGAATAAATTTACTGTTACATTTTTTTTTAATATTTGAAATATGGGTTCTAAGTATTCTCTACTATTCGAGCCCAAATTTTAAAATTTTTATTACAGACTACTGATGCTATTTCTAAAATAAATAATATATAATAATGTAATAATATATAGGTTTGTTGCAAACGCATCCGGAGCGACAAGGACTGGGTGGTCACTGACTGCCGTCCGATGTTAAAACTAAATAATTGTACATATACAAGTTTGACAGTTAAAAGTTTAAAACAAACACGATGGCTCGGCTGCAGAGGAAGGGTTGATGGTATGGGGTTGGGGTCACGAATGCCTTACCACCAAGGTTAGACCTACCAGGGACACGATGGTCCCCCATGGCATCGCCAAACGTGAGGGACAAGTGCAGGGAAAAGCCGGGTAACGTTGTCAATGTTTCTTTAAAAATAATAAAATAATGCTCGTAGTCTAAAGCTTGGCCAATGCCAATTGTCAATATTCATAAAGATAAAAAAAAATAATAATAAAACAATGAAAATGCATGAAACTGGTGTAGTGAAAGTTAAAACCTGAAGTGGGAAGTAAGACCAGAGCTATTTACAATAAAAAAGATGTATGTAAATATAATTTTAAAAAATGGAGCCAACCTGCAACATAGCGTGGCAGAACAGTTTGAATAAAAAAAATACAATTGCCTCTATGTGTGGAAGCAACTGGCCTGGCAAGGATTGTGACTCACCACACCACTCACCAAATATTGAAGCAAACCAATTTCGGGTGCCTTTTGAGCTTAAATATGAGACTGCTTAAGAAGGAAATGAACTCTTGGCCTTTGAAACCTAAGGTCGAGGGATATTTAAGCTCAATTCACCCCTCTGATATTTAAGTCCTAAATAAGGCAACGGAAATAAGGATCGCATGTGTTTATTTATCACCAATCGAGTCCATTTGGCTATCTTGGTTAGCTTGTTATTACTGTTTATACTTTTCAGAAATCGAAGAAACAAATTCCATTCCAGCTCTAATTACTATATCAAAATGACTATTAAATATTAGCAGGGTTACCACCAAAATACTGAAGTAAATTTCCCTGTCTTCAGGTTTTCCATGTTCTCCATGTAGGTGGAAACCCTGATTAGGCCAAATTTATCGCTTCCTTTAGCAATGGTGACGTCATTTGTGATCTTTGGGCCATTGTTGTAGCTAGATGTTCGAAAGAGAAGGAACCTCCCTATAAAACACATTATTTTCATCCATTGTTGTAGCAAGAAAGAGGAACGTTAGGAATGTTAGTGATTCTAATGACTTGCATAGGTTTCTACCGCATGGGGAATTTTCCCCAGTGGGCTGAAATCAGCTAAACTCTTACAACAGTTTAAACACAGTCTGCCAGTAAGCCGCCGCTTTGTGTATTTGTTTTATTTCCAGAGGTCAACCCGGCCGGGTTACCAGCCCCGTTTTTCGTTTTGTTTTTAGGAAGCACGAACCCGAACAACCTCCCCCCCCCCCCTTCCCCCTTACAACTAACATCAACAATACATCTGGCAACATTGAAGCTCTGACAACAACTGAATCTCATCTACTTGTTGGCAACACACTAGTGTGTTTCTAGATCTTAAACCAAAAAAACCACTTGGGTGAAAGAACCCGTCAAGCTTCAGCCGATACAAGTAGTGATATTCGAATAAAAATGGCTGCCAACAAGTTTAACCGGCAGGTGTTCCCTATAGAAAGAAGTGATAGCATCCTGCCAACCAACAACTACCAAGCTAATCCCACCGACTATTACATAAGGCTAAATGAAAAATTTGTTCATTGCTACTATCAAAATATACGTCTTGAAAACGTGACAGGGAATGGGGCTTGGGGTGTGTGTGTGTGTGAGGAGCTACTGTTTTATGCTTATGAGATGTGTATATACGTATATATAATTTTCTTCAACAACGTTCAGTTCATACTTTTTTGTTGCAGCAATAGGCACAGATTATTACTAGTTGCTTACCTTCCAATTTCTGCCCAGTATTTGCTTTCCTCTTTGTCCCTAGCTCCATTAACCACAATAATAGTTTACAGGTAAAGGTACATTCCTGTACTATGGCTCAGTTTTGCAACATTACTTCAGACACGTGTAAATGTTGCAAACGCATTCATTTTCCTTTTTTTCCCCTCATGAGAAACCGTTTTGCAACATTCACCCTAACCTGTGTAAATATTGCACATGCTCTTTCGCGCAGGATGCTCGAATATAGTGACTATGTCCTTTTAAGCTTTACAATTTATTTTCCCGTAAAAAATGTTGCCTGTAGTGAAGTCTTGATATTCTGTCAGCCAGTACTTTTACTACAGTTCTTTTTATTAAAAAAAAAATGCAGTGATGCGTTTGAGTGGCATGCAGCTCTTGTGGACACAGTTTCATTACTGCGCTTGATTTATTTTTCGAAACTGATGGCACGTTTATTCAGCACTACATGGCATAACGCCATTATCCCAAATCATGCATGGCATTATGCTTGTAAGAATGATTAGGCACAGCCACGCATTTGTAACGAGAAACAATTACTTGCAAGTTCGTCTGGCAGCTTGACATGCGATTTGCATGTCTGCTCGCCCTGGGGTGATCAGGTGGGAATGCACCACGCCTTCTTCCCCCCCCCCCCTCTCCCTTCCATTTTCAGGAGTTCGGTGGCACCGATACAACGACCCCCAAGATGTTTAACCACTTTCACTTTTACAAAACAAAATAACTATTTGTATAAGAATGCAGCACGAAACCTGTCATTCGTAAAGTTGAGATCACGAACCTCAAGGTTAAACCAGTCAAAATATTCTAGTTTGTCTAACCTGACGACGTGCGAAGTTCAACTCTCACGAGTTGAGCGTTTTTTGTTTTGCAACAAGCGTTTGACAGGTAACCAGAAAGCGGCCGAAGTAAAGGGAATGTCTGTGAGGAAGATAAACGGCTTAAGAAAGAAAAAGAGAAAGTTGTGCCTAGAATGTTTGTACATATTCCTTAAAAGGTCATTCCTCTTTTGTGGTTGTCTTACCCGAAAATCACGTACGTCTAACCGAAACAAATGTATTGGAAATTAAAACAGTTTAAGTTTACGTTTTGTACGCTTAGATTTCAAAGTAAAGGATATTTACCGTTCCAATATCCTTGCAAATTTTCGACAGTCAGGTTTTCTGGAGTTGGAGGGGCTCAGAACGACTGTCTTCATCAGGCTACCACATCACCGCTTACTTAGTCGTGATCGTTCGTCTGCTTTCGTTCGTCAGGCAGACCATCCTACAAGTCACACTCGTTTCAATGAAGTGAAGTATGTCAAGTAAGTAGGAAGAATAGGAGCGCATCTTCCCCTCTATTCCCCCTTATTATTTTGTTTGGCCACTTTAATACAGGGTTCGTATACGGCCTTAAATTCCTTGAAAAGCCTTAAATTTCAAAACCACAAATTCAAGGCTTGTAAAACCTTGAAAATTGGCAATTTTTGTTGTGAGAGCCTTGAAATGACCTTGAACTTTGTTAGCTTACTATGTTTGATGAAATACAGTCCAATTATGCTTAAATTCATAAATAAGTAAAAAATAGTTTGTCAGCCTAATGCTTATTTTCTGTTAACGATACGATGTGCCTTCGTTCGTATTCACGTATAAGTGCGGTATTGGAAAGGCAACTTGTCCCGCGATGGCGCAAAATAAATAACTTTCAAATGGATGTTTATTCAATTACAGAATCTAGCAAATGTTTGAATTTATTTTAAAGTAATTTAACGTAATTTTTCACAATTTTGTTGGCAAAACGGTCTTGAAATTGGCTTCGTGTTGGCCATGAAAAGCGTTGAAAATGGTTTTGTCTCTGGTGTACCAACCCTGTTAATATATTAAATTTGGTTCAGGAAGGTGGGGGGGGGGGAGGGGTGAAGAATTCCAATAACGTACTGCAGTTGGTTCTGAGAAAAAACCCAAGAAACTGACACATTTTACAACATTGAACTACCCATTCTTTCGGAGGTACAATACGCTTTTTTGTATATTTTTGTAAAACAACGTTTAAATCAACGGAGAAGAAATAAATAGAAATTTCGTTCAACAAAATGTGAACAGTGCTACTCGAAACTTAAAATCATAAAAATTCGTATCTGTTCGGTCCAAAGTCGGAGTTCTTTCATGTTGACTTTTTTTAATGTAAGGCTTCATGCCAATTTTTGTTATGTTAAATGCAACAATGAAATATATTTAGGAACAGGTCATACGGTATGTTTGTTTAGAAAAGAGAAAATAAACTAAAAATGGAAGTAAGTTAGGCCAAACAACCGCCTAACTTATACTAAGAAACAGGATTTGGGACTATTTCAGGCAGATTGAAATTTACCTTTATTATTATGCCTTTACCATATTTATTGTTGTTACTTAAAATTAGTTTGTGATACTCACTCGGTTCAAACTAAGATTTCAGGTCAAGTTTTAAGAATATAACTTAAAAACGGCATTTGCAACGATTTTTACATCATACCTCTGAGAAAAGCGCTCATTTAAGTAAACAATTTAGTATATTTTCAAGTAAAAATCTGTCTCAAATGGGCGTAGATACCCGACTTTGACCGGAATCGAATTTTCAAGTTGAGCCCTGCCCACATGAACCAAGCTGGAATACAAACTGCACACTCGGCACAGAAATTGTTTAAAGCTAAATTTAGAACTTATAGTACTTTTCGCTTCTTTCTAACTCTTCTTTTTCGGCACCATCATGATTAGTTTTCACATTCTCAATAATTCGTTTATAATTTCCATAAGCATCATGGTTTTGCGTTGCTGGAGTCCTTAACCGTTTCGCTGGGGAAGAAGGGCACAAATCGACGCAGCGTATTGAACCTATATAGAACAGCATTACTTAAAATCTGGTAGCAGGGCCAACAACTGGAAGTAAACTTCGCCCAATGTTTTATGGTGTTTTGCGCTTCTTCAAGGCATAATTAATGAAATTCTGCAGGGTACCACTTTGTCACCCTTGAGCAAATTTAAATATTCAAAATGAAGGCCAAGATGGCTGAAAGATCTATATCGGCCATATCTTCGCTTATAGAGCAAACAGGATAATCATTTTAGTGTCTATAATACTATGTTTTCAGGGTCAGGGAATACTAATACCGGATTAGTTTGTTGATAAAATATACGCCCTTTTTTTAGGGGCTGGTATCACACCGTTCGATTTTTCGCTCATTTTCAACTTTCTACTGCTATTCTGCCGTTTATACTTTAGTGGAAGACCCCAGTTAGATTCATTCGAAAGGTGAAAATGTCTTCTTTGCATCTGACGTATCTGTTGTATGGTCAGCTTGGTGTTAAGTTGATTCTTGGTTTAGTTTAAGCGTAGTCTGTAAGTCTCCATGGTAGAGTGTACGGCGTTAGGGCCATTTGAACTCTAATAAAGAAACGAGAAGATTACATTGCTTCGTTATGGTTTAGTGATGGCCGACCTCTTGCGTAGCAAATACAGGTGTTCCTCGGTAAATAGTGGTATAATACTCGTCATTCACATGAGTTTCAATAGTTTATTTCCTGGTTTCCTCATTTTCCCCGCTTGTCTCTGTACAGGTAGGTCACACGATCCGAATCTAGTTGGTAATTCATTTTTTACCGTTTATTTGTATTCGAGTCCAACACCATCTACCTTTATTTGACTATCGTTTTTTTTTCTTGGTACTTCATTAGGTTATTATTTTAAACTATTATTATTAACTTGCATTGATTTTATTTTAAACTATACACATCACCCCGGATTACCCTTCATTTTTTCCACCCCATTATAGACTTTAACCCACTCGGTATAATTTGCTCGATTTGTTCCAGTTCCCTAGTAACCCTGCTACCTCTTTTAAAGTGGTGTGATTTAAATGTGTTAATTTTATTTTAAACTATCGACAAGCCCTTATGTTCAGCATTTTTTTCCAACTCACAATGCAAAATTTATCCGACTCGGTGTGATTTGCTAGATTTGTTCGAGTCCTCTAGTAGTCCTCCTACCTTTTCTCATTACATTGCTTAGTCATGGATGAACCCGTGTATCGTGATCTTTCTTTTTCAATGCCATCACTCTTTTGTATTTTTGAATGTTTTATCGTTGTAGTTTACTAGGGAGGTGACACTTCATTAATATCTTGCTTTTGTTGAGATGATGTCTATTAACGATAGTGTTGATTTCGTACATGTCT
>JAHWFP010041633.1:0-31342 GCA_023313725.1 Lithobius niger | reverse complement strand
GATTTATATTTATTTATAAATGATAAAAGAAAAGCTACCGCATTGTTTCAAAATGCGTGGAATTGCCAGTAATAGTGTTCTATTTACCCATTCGTAATTATTTTCTGCATTCTTTCCGCTAAAAGAACTTCCTCTGTGGCTATATTGTGGCCAATGGCTTTGTTTTGATATTGCGTTAAACGTATTAGCTTCAACGTTGCAGATTAATTTCAGCATCGAGAAATCGGACAATTTATTTAGACGGCGTACAAGTACAAATTCTCAGACGGTTTGTGGAAGCCACGATGAAATGGCTGGTTACACAAAAGGCCCTCACAAAAAGTTGGGAGGTGTGGGGTGGGTGGGGAGAAAGGATTTAGCCCAAGTACCCAATGTTTGTCGTGGGCGGCACGTCCGTAATTCCTTAATAGCTGTGATTAGGCACCAATTAGAGAACACAATTTAAAAGATAAAAGTTGACTAATGTAAGCAAATTTATGCATGAATCGTGCATGAGGACGGAAAATTAGCAAACATGAAATGAGGGGGAAGAAACAACTGCGGAGCAACACACGGCCATTTTCAGCAGAATCTTATTTAGATAAGCATCAGTATAACACGTAGAGGACAAGCAATCAGCAGCCGTTTGTAATTAACAGTAACAGTTTTTCTGTTTCAGTTCTAATGTTAAGAAAATTAAACTGGGTAGCATAATTTTGTAAAGAATAATCCAACTAGAAGTCTGTTTTGTGGAAATGACAATTGTTGGGACACAGTGGTATCATTTGTAGCGGAACCACGTTGTGTATCGTAAGCATACGTGTGGGCGGATGCTGTAACTTCGCAGCTTAGCATGATTTAGCATCCTTGTGCCGATTTAAAACTGTGGTAGGGCGCGTTTACGCAACTACTAGCAGCTAGAAGCTAGAAATAATATGAAATTCCAACACGGCGGCTGCATTAGCTCTGCCAGGTAGCAGCGAAACGAGTCAATAATTGGGTTTAAGAAGCGATGGGAAAATTGTTTCATCAGCAGGAATTCTTTATCTTATTGTCACGAATTATAAGACTGCAAGCATTTGCTCACACGATGTCGGACTTAGCTAAGCCGGGTAGCGTCGTTACCATGGAAACGACACCTTTGCCATCGCGATTAAATTCCAGTTGCGAGAATACAAAGACGAGTCGTTGCATAAACGTGTCCTTAGGATGGGGTTATGCACCAACTCGCCTTCTCGTATACTTTGTTCCACATTATGTTTTCAGAAAACTGACGGTACGACGCAACGTTTTCCTTCCACTATGAGTGCAAAAAACGCGTAAATATCCCACTCGTAGACTCTAATGGTAAATGTGTAGAGTCTACAAGTACGATATCCACATGTTTTTGCACTCCTAGTACAAAGAAACTTGGCAAAACTTTTGCACTCCTAGTACAAAGAAATGTTTCTGAAAACATAATGTGGAACAAGCTATAGATGGAATTTAATCGCGATGGGAGAGGTGTCATTGCCATAGTGTCAACACTTCCAGGATTAGCTAACTCCGACATCGTTTGAGTAAATACTTGCAGTAGAATAATCCGTGACAATGAGATAAAGAATTACACCTGACGTAACAATTTTTCCAGTTGTTTCTTAGCTCACATTGTTGACTGTTTTCGTTCCGATCCGGCAGAGCTAAAACCGCCGCCATGTTGGAATTTCACATAATTTTCAGCTTCCAGCTGCGTGAATGCAAAGGCGAGTGGTTGCAGAAATGCACCCATTTTTTTCCTCGCACGACTCGAACATACACAGAGTTAACTAAGGTAGACAAAATGATACGGAATGAAAGAGTGGCGAAACGAGACCGAGATAAGAATTAAAAAAACTCGAAACGAAACCGAGTTATGACAAGTCTCATCTTGACCGAATTCCTAACAGTTTGTCCTAAAATATATTCCTGAGGCAATCTTCCCCTTTGAGGCAATCTTCCCCTTTTACTTGGAATTCCAACCTCCGACATGTTGGAATTTCAGATGATTTGTAGCTTCTAACTGCGAGAATATAAAAGCGAGGCTTTTTCGCTGTGAATTTATTTTTTCCTCGCACGAACATACACTGAGTTGAATAAGGTAAACAAAGATGAGTGACAAAGATGAGTTCAAGATGAGTGACGACAAGTCTCACAATCCCTCACGAATCCCTAACAATTTGTCCTAAAAACATCATCCTGAAACAATCTGTCGCCTGAACTTGGAATAAATAAATGGAAACCTAGAACAAAGACCGTTACTCCCCTTCACCCCCCCCCCCCCTTACCACATACAACCACCTCAAAACCTGGCGGTCAACAGCAGCAAGATTTTCATCCTGACTGCCACGAACTGAAGATGCACCTTTAACCCTAACCGTACTGCAAACAGATGGCGAGAACAAGGGATTTCAACAGCGGGCAACGAACCACCCACCTTCTCGTGGCGAGTGAGTTCAACGCTGGCTCTTAATTAAACCTTTGGTGTTGCAGGCGCAGCTGCCGACGTATTAATCATGCATGGCACCAAATCCCCCAAGGATCACGCTAAACATAGAAATTCAACAAAATGTTATGAGAAGCTAGAGCTATACGCCAACGTGTGCAACTGGACTGTCAGTTTGTCTTGTGTCTTTTGTAATTTTCTCCCTCCAGCTCCAGCCGTGATTTACTGAGGTCAACAAGTGCTGGATCCAGAAAGTTACCGACGTGACGTCAAACACCCTCTCCCCCCCCCCCCCCTGACTTTAAAAAGAGTTACCTTAGCAACGACGTTTTGGATAAAATTGAGGGCCTGATGAGGGTATTGTCGTGCTGCCTCATCAATTTGATGATGTCCAAACTGTCAAGATGCGCCTTAAGATAACCTCAAATATGTGACTTCATCAACCTCTGGTCTCCACGGAACTTTCGCATTATAACAATTAATTTTAGCTAAGCTGAAAGCATTTTATTGTTAGGCTACTTCGACGCATCATTCAGACTCATGTCAGGTCTCATTATTGTAACACACGATTGTAGCCGAGAGGAGAAGGGCCCTGTGGTGCCTCGTGCTCGTGTCAATTGTGGCATGTCAAGGATCCTTGGTTTTGCGTATGGATTTCTCTGGCGAAATCCTTCCTCCCATCATCGTGGGGCAGATAACCCAGTTTCGGTTCGTACTCCCTAAAAAACTGACATCAACAATAAACCGACTCGAGTAAAGTTCCCCACTTGAACATCACTCCATTTGGGGGGGGGGGGGAGCAGCACCAATCACCCAAATCCCCTTTCCCATTCCCACCATTTCGGCCCAGCTTGGCCCTAATTTAGTCCTACTCCCTTTATTATTATCACTAATGTCAACAGGGACTACTTTAGCCCTAAAATTACACTAAGTCTATTTCGGCCCCAGTATACCCCAGCTTATTTTCTTATACCAATTTTCTCATTCATGATCCTTACAGCTTCCCAAACGCAGTCTGTCGTTTAATTTTGCCCACTCTATAGATCCCAATTTGGCAAGAGCCGCCCTGTTTGTACAATTCTAGCGAGCCATTAAATATCTTCAGCAGCTGAACCACTAATATTGGTTACCATGAATTTGTCAATGCCTTATGTTCGAATCTCGTCATCGCGTTTTAAAGTTAGCTTTAAATCACCAAGCTCCTAATTTATGGCGATCACCCATCTTTAAATTCAGCTCCCATCTTCAAAACCTCCCCTAAGCTACTACACTTTGACTAAACAGCGTCCAAGTCAGGGAATTTTTGTGGTACAAAATCGTATCCACCTTACGAGGAATTGTAAAAATTCCAGATTTTCATGTTAATGATGGCTCGGTCAGTAAATGCGTTGGTGTTGAGAGCTAAGAAGAATACGAAGCTGGTTTTAGTCAGAGTACTGGTCGAATTTTAGTTTTCAATATATTACGACTACACAAGATCGACAGAATCAGGTGTTAAAGTCAAACGCTGAAATACGTGGGAAATAACACAAAGTCTGTTGCTGTTGTGTTGCTATTTGGCGACTGAGTTGTAAGGTCTTATAAATGTTACCATGTTTATTAGTTATGATTCACTGTCTAGACTAACCTTTATCTCTATATATAAAAATTATTTATTTCTTCCAATGCAGCCGACATCATGTAATGCCGTTGAGGCGCCTTGATGTTTGTAATAAAGCTAAGTGAAGTTACAGTAGGATACTACTTTTAGACAGAACCACTGTATCTTCTTGCCAGAGCTTGTAAAGCGTCCGGCTATTAAGCGGGATGTCATGGGTTCGAATCCTTCTGTAGACCATTTTTTTTCTTTCTTAGGTCAGATCTTGTATCCGCGGCCAGTGTTATTTGAATGCTGCCTGTTTCAAGTATTGTTGCTAAATGCTTTAGTAGTCTTATAGTCTTAGATTTCGGAATCCTTGTATTCCAGTTAATGTTTTCGAATGCAATTCTGTAATTTCGTTGTGCGACCCTCAACCGCATGCTTGTGTTCTGCTATTGGCGGTGTTTGTGTGTCATATTCCTTATTTTTCCTATAGTAAATGATGTTTTTGGCGATGGATGACGACGATGCAGTGACTTTGATTAATACCTTGTCATGACAGAGTACCTTTAATGATCTGAAGAGCGAGTCATATGTTAGAACCCTCCATTCCTTTTCTTACCTAAGAGTGATGATCCAGTCACTTCTCTGTGGAGTCACCCGGAATTTGTAAAAGCAGAAGAGAGGTTTTCCCCGATTGGCTGCTGTCAGTGCTGGACTCCTGACGTCATCGTTTACTTCCACCGTTTTATTGCATCTGTCACGAAATCGTTCTGAAACAAACGGAAAAAAAAGTCGATATTGAAATCAGGCAGTTGAAGTTGAAGGGCTGCTTTTGCGGGGAAGAGGAGAAGGAACAAAATCCTCCAGAGATATTAACTTTGAAAAGGCTTGATTTCATGAAAAAGATGAAATATTTAATTTTTTTTGGTTGACGTGCATAAATGTCGTCAAGCACATGTTTATCTTTTTGAATACCAGCAGCAATACCATGCACGGCGACTCGGACCATTGCAGCCCGAGTATTGAAGCTAACAGTCATTCAATCCGATGGTATCATAATGTAGTTGCAAGGAGATTTCTCATATTGTCGTCAACAAGTGCTCTATTGCTGTAATCGAGTGTTTGAAAAATGCTATCATGATAAGTTCCACGATGGGATGTTTTCGGGGTAAAGTTGAAGGAAGGCTTTTCATTCGGAGCCTCCAAACCTGACAAAGTAAGGCCTATTTTCGGCCAGTTCAATTAGAAATTCACCACCCCTCCTAGGTAAAAGTCCAATGATGATACCAGCCCTAGTTTGGTGCTAGGGAAACCAATGGAGTTCGAGTCGAATTTACATCCAGTGATCATGGCGGGCGAAAATTATACATGATAAAACTGATCTCTCTATATAATTAAAGTGATCAAACGTCATATTAGTGTTAAATAGCAACTGAAGACGCACGTTACATCCAATTCAGAACGTCTGCAGTTGCTGAAGATCAACATTTAATTGCTGATGTAAAGTCTGCTTAATTATTTAATTTACTGAATTTACTTAATTATTTTAAGTGCAAAAGCTTTTGGTTTCAAATGTAACTACTGACAACTACTGTTAGAAAACAGTTAGTCTCATCAACCAAACTTTTGAAAAGAGCGAGTAATAAAAAATTATTACCAGGTTTTAACTGGTAATTACCAAAACCAGTTTTTCCTGGGAAATTACCAACCTTGTAAGTGTCAGTCCCGCCGGCCAGCTAGTTGGCTAGCTGTGCGCATGTTTAAGATGGCATTGCGGATATTGTGCAGTGTGTAAATTGTGCATTATAACTAATTTTTTTTCACGATTTGAACTGTGACTGAAACCTAGTCCGCATTACAACCCTGAACAAAGGATACCAACTATTATCCATTTATTTCCACCGCAAAGGATTAGTTTCTCATCGGCAATCCCACCACAGTCTCCAATTCCAGGGCTATGTTTCTGCAAGGTGTGCCTTGCGTTTATCTACGTTATTAATACCATAAAGAAGCTCTCATTGGCTGCTGTATTCCTACGTCATTTGCTTCGGCCAACCAAAACGGTCGATACACAGACGATCGTATCTAATAGCTCGCGCCTGGCAAAGGAGCATGAGCGCCATCTCATACCGTAATTGGAAACTACGAGGGAGAAATGCAAGGCCAACTGAGATTGAACAGCTGCACGCCGCAATGCAGCGAGAAGTGGAAAAATGGCTGACAACGTGAATTCGTTACGACCCATCCGTTCTCCCACACGTAGTGAAGGATGTTACCCACCGCCGTTGATCACCAAGAGGGAGTAAGAGATGAGGCGGGAGTAGGGTTCAGGGAGCTGACACAACATTTACCAAGTACAGGCCGTTTTGAGGCGGATTGCCAGCTTTTTTATCGATTATTTAGCTTTTGGATTGAGGGTTCTGTAATATTTCTTTCCGAATTCCGTTATTTCCAGCAGTCCTCCCCTCCCCTTCCCCCACTGCCACCTCTGCCCCAGCATCCCACACCATCTCATTTCCAGAAAGATTTCTGCTGGCAAAGTCAATTGTTAGCGTCTTTCTCTTTGGTGGTTTCCAATTTATCTGGTGTAAATAGATCGATGAAGCTGCTAGTGAGCGCGAGTGCGGGGGAGGGGGGGGGATGTGTAGTCCTGCCTCGAGGGGGGGGGAGAAGGTTATCGACAAAGGCGTGAAGCATTTTCTCACTCCATTTGGCCTGAAGGTCAAGAGGACAGGGTCACCGGCGGAACATTGGAAGTGGATGAGAGGAGGGGGAGGGGGTATGTCCGAAAGGACTTCAGTACTGACGTGGAAACGAACTGGAACGCCGTTAGGAGACGTTTACGCAAACTGACGCAACGGCTCGGCTTTACATTCTAGCGGCTGGAATTTAACCAAGATGGCAAATGCTGTTGTTGCCATGGTAATAACACTACCTGGATTAGCTAATTCCAACATCGTTTGAGTAAATACTTGAGTATTGTAATCCGTGACAATAAGATAAGGAATTCCTCATGACGAAACAGTTTTCCCATTTGCTTCTGAACTAGCATTATTGACTGCTTTCGTTTGCTGGCCGGCAGAGCTTAAAAACTGCCGCCATGTTGGAATTTCAGATGATTTCTAGCTTCTAGCTGCGAGAATGAATGAAAAGGCGTGTCACTGCTTAAACATGTCCTTTCAACATGTAAATAAACGAAACGTTTTCACGAATTTAATAGGAGTCCAAAACCCAGAAGTTTGAAAGTACCCTTCGGAATAGTCGATGTGTTCATACATGTTCTTTCGTTTTCCCAGGCCAGAGCAATGTTGCACCTAAAATTTTATTAGGCCCCGGGGGGGGGGGGGGGGGGGAGAGGGGGGGTAGGCGGCAGGACAAGGACTGGAAAATGTCAATACAACCGAGAATTCAGCTAAGGTGCCTAGGAGAGGGTGAGGGATACTTGTGGTTCCTCGGATTCAAGTGGTTCCTCGGAGCTCCAGTGAATCTGAGCCCAGGTTATCATATAAACTTAAAACAACTGGACCACTGCAATAGGATTGCAGCAAATGGCGCATATAATCGCTTACGCATCATCAAACGAGTGTTCACTTTTGGGGAATAAAGAGATTGTTTTGGCATTCAAGGTGTATATGTACGCCCAGTGCTTGTGTACACTTGCCGGGTCTGGTCTCCTTACCTCCTTCGTGATTTTTGACCATGTGGAGTTTGTCCAGTGCAGATTTACCAAAACCCTGCCGGCCATTTAACACCTTCACGACTTTTTTCAGTGGAGTTGGTTTCAGCCTGTAAGTTCCCCCCTGAACACTCTACTGCCCTCCATGTATTAGTAACACATTTCACTTGAGTATTGTAATCCGTGACAATAAGATAAGGAATTCCTCATGACGAAACAGTTTTCCCACTTGCTTCTGAACTAGCATTATTGACTGCTTTCGTTGCTGGCCGGCAGAGCTTAAAAACTGCCGCCATGTTGGAATTTCAGATGATTAGTAACACATTTCTCGTAGTCTAACCATAACAGATTTACTGTTATTCCTTTAATATCACAAGAATAGTGAGGAAGATTAACAATACGCAGTTGAGAAAACGAGAGATGTGAAAACAAGAAAAGGTGATGATACTGTTGCTAGAAAACGTACGTCCACTTCTGTTTTTAAGAACAATAAAATTAAAAAACCGAGGAACAAACACATATGCGTTTACCGTACAAACCCCAACCATGCTTAGCGCATCCACAATACAAGCCCTACGATGCCGGGCTGAATGTTATTGGTGTCGGCGGCCTCTTACGGTCCGGCATTTCCTTGTTGATTGTTGCCATCTTGATGGTTTTCGTCGTCGTTTCCGTCTTCCGCATGACATTGTGCGTCAATTGGGCGATAAGTCTGTCCTCCTGTCCGGTGTTTTTCAATGTTTTGCAGGAGGTACAGATGTATGACAAGATTTAGATTAGGGGTTTGAATAACATCTCTGTAATGTGTGGTGCAGTGGTAACCCGGACCACTGCACTGTGACTGAGGTTGACGCTAGTGACCAAGCTGTCGACGCGCCATTAAGCCTCATCCCCTCCCCCCCCTACGATGCAGCAAGCCAAGAACCCCCAACTCCAAAAATGGGTCTACCTTTGAGACTAGCGAGTGATCTGCTCGTTGAAAAATTTTGAGAATGGGTTTATATTGAATGAGTGACACAGGATCATTGACCTTTGGTGTTATTGTTCTTGAACTATGGTATTACTGATAATTTGTTGCAATCCATTTACCTTTTACTGAACAAGTATTTTTCTAGCATTGCTTAACGTATGGTTCCATGGAAAAAGAAGGTTTAAAGATTTTGAAGAAAATAACGAATAAACGGATTTTTCCAAGGAATTTTACGCCCCCTCGCCTCGTTCTCCCGCCGCCCCCCCCCCCCCCCCCCACCTACTGGTCTGAGGTATATTTTCATTCGTGACTTATTTTTCCCATTTCTCAGTCATGACGCAATGACGCAGTGCCAACATGGCAACTCACAACAACCAACGGTAATTTTCCTGTATTACGACTTCGTTTTTCTCTTTTTTTTTATTCTTTTCAAAAACTCTGGGAGTGTGTGGGCGTATTTTTCTCCGATTCAGCGTTCACCACGCATGTCCTTTGTTCGCGTCCCTTCCACGTCCACGCGCCCGCTCCTTCTCTTCATTCGGTCGGCCATTTTCTTAACGACGTCGCTGGCCCTCTGGCGTTGGGGGCTACAAAGCCCAGTCATCAAGCGCGCGCCGTCTTCCCGTTGCACGTAATTCATTCGCTGGTCAGCGTCGCTCGGACAATGGGGGCGGCGGCCTTCAGCGTCCATTACGTCCATGGTCACGGCTGGCACGTGCCTGAGGGGCCGTCCCCCTTCCCCTTCGGCTCCTTATCAATCTATTAGGCTCGTGGTTGGGGGCGTTTAACCTCAAGGCTGGGGCGTGGGACAAGGAACGCTGCTGCGGGGCTTCCCAACCCCGTTATCTTGGCAAGTCAACTGTACACGTCATTATTGTCACGAACGAAGTTGTGAATGAAATCGTTGAGGAACGATGAGGAGAAAAATGTACGTACAACGCCTTTGGCGACAATTTACACCGAAGAACGTTATCTGTGGAGAAAAAAAGTTCGTGGCTTGTCAAAAGGATTCACCCTATACAGGCACAAGGCGTAATGATAAAGGGAAATTATTAGTGCCAATACGACGGGAAATAGACTTCAAACACTTCTTCAGAGATTTCTTCAGAGACTTTTAAAGACTTTCCTGCCGGTTAGGCTGGACGTCCTGTCAAAAAAAGTTACAAATCCAGACCTGAAGAAACTCACTAAGGTGGTTTAATTGACCAAAAGGAGTTTTGACATGTTTGAAGTTATGGCATCTTCGAAAGCTCATGAAGTTCAGAATTTTACAGCGTTGTTGTTGCGCCCCACCATTTTTAAAGATGACTGTTCATCGAAGAAAGATGTGCAGAATCTAGCGCCATTAGCGTCCATTTAGCGCTTGCCTACTGTAAAAAGAAACAAACCTCCTTAGTTACGCGCCCTCCTTGTATTAATCAAAATTGTGGTATGTCTTACGGAACCATGGTACAAGCTGTAACGGTTAAGGACATAACAGCCAATGGATAGTGCCACGGTAGTTTCTTAAGATCTTAATGTTTTACTGGTACCGGCATAAGGTGAAATTCTGGTTCTGGACGTCACTTTTGGTTTCTATTCGCCTCCATTTTTGGGTGTTTTGTATCATTCTGGATGTGTGTGATGTCACTTTCGGTTTCGATTCGCCACCATTTTTGGGTGTTTTGCATCATTTTGTATGTGTGTGATGTCACTTTCGGTTTCGGGCCGCCATTTTTGGTGTGTGATGCCACTTTCAGTTTCGGTTTGCATTTGCGAGGCTCAACTGCGACGTTGATGAATGTGTGAACGTTCACTGGTCTTTAAGGCATTCCTTAGTTTGTTTGGCTTTAATCCTTTTGCGCTCTCAGCTTTGCTGCTTATTAATTTTCCTTCGCCAACAGTCGATTAGTTTGCTAGCGCTTTGAATTATGTTATTAAGAGTGAACGTTAAGTTGGCTACTTAATGTTGCAAGATTTGGTAAAAAAGGTAAGCACAACGTTCTACACGGAATGGTCATTAGAGTCTGGCACGTCACTACCTAACGATTTTCTGGAATGTACCTTAAATGGCTGTAAACATCCTTATCTAAATGGTTTTGATATTAACGAAGTTTTTCTCACTTGATTTTTGCCAACCAAGCTAATCAAACATGGGCAACCTTTTGGAAGCAAATTCTTGGACATTAAGAATTTTTTTGAGATTTGGTACGATCCCGTACAGACGTAGTCTCGATTTACTGTGTGAGAGTATGACGAATTATCTTTGTGTTAGCCACAGGAACATACTGACAGAGTAGCAAGTTCTTTACAGATGTGGCTTATCTTCAAAATAAACTACTTGCTAATTTCTAGTTGTTGAAGCGGTAAGGTCAAAAAAAACTATAAGCTTGATATATGCAGTGTTAGTGTTGACATTTTGTTTACTTTTCCTTGGTTTTACCATTAAATCGGTTTAACTGCACAATGACTCTACTCTTCTTAAAGGCGTGGTGGTGGCAGCAGAGGTTGAAAACATTATAATAGCAACTCATTAAGATAGTTGGGCAGATCCTAAGGAACTTTGGCCAGGAAGGAAGGCAAAGGAGGCCATAATGTAGTCATCGGTATGATCAACAGCATCGCCTTGAGCCACAATTCCACATTTGGCTGCAGTGGTGTTTGCAAAGGTGATCACAGCGGTGTTTGCAGTGAAAGTATTGAAGAAGGTGGCAGTGCGACAGACCTGACATACCAAGCTCGTGTGCACTAATTCATAAGCAAAGTGGATGACTGATATGCGTAGTAGCTTACTAAGGATGAGTGATACGCATGGTAGCGTGCTACGAGAAGTGATCCAGCAGAAGGCGTGGGGGATCATTCAGGCAAGACGAACGACACATGAGAGTGAGCAACCGAGCAAGAATGATTTAGACGTAATTAGCAGGGAAACCGCAACGTCGCAAGGGCATGAAGCAGGCGAGGTCTCGAATCTAATAGAAGAAGAAATCAGCGAAATTACGTGCAGCTTGCTGGAAAATTCTCAAGGACATTCTAAAAACCCATGAAAAGTGACTGTTTTAGAACTTCTGTAAAGTGTACAAAATTGTGCAAGAGAAGGGAACGAAGCGGCTGGAAACAATATAGGGGTTACAGGCGCTGACATTTGTTTATTTTTCCATGGGAAGATAGAATAAAAGCATGGCGTTATTTTATGGCAGATGTTGAGGCAGGCCTGCATTTTCTCCCAAAACAGGAAAACCTTGGACACCACATTTTAACAAGGTGAAAGTGTGGAGTTCAAACTGGAAATCATTTCATGGAGACACTCTTACTATGGAGGAAAGAAAGTACCTAAACACTCTCATTAAAAGCCAATGACCAGATTCAAATTTGCTGAGCCTACCAAGGAAATGCTACGGTCGTGATGGAGTCTTGAGATCACCATGATAAAATTGATACCGAGGTTTTGTGGCAGGCATTTAGGGAGACCGGCACCTTCTCTGAGAAGAAGCCCTTACGATTAGATTTTCCCATCCATTCACAGATTTTTGCTACATGCAAAATGCATAAGCCAAACTTCCCAGTCAAAATCATTAATGTAGCCGAAACGTTCTGTGAATAGTCTCTTCAATAACTTTGCTACTCCCATCCTTTAACAAGCGGAGAACTGTGAATTCACTGTTCAGGAATGCAATGCACTTTAAACTCAAGCTTGAAGTGGTGAAAGTCCAAAATGGAGTGAAGGAGTAGGCGTTTTTGTATCCTTTGACGTCCAAACCCATTCCCCTCCATTAGCTGAGATATTATCCTCAAGTTCATAAGTGTCAGTCTTCATGAAGAGAAACATGACATCGATCTCAAAGGAAATACACCAACCAAGCTTGTCGATGATGTGAAAACAGTCTTTGACACGTCCTACTTCGACTATAAAACCAATTATATGCACAAATACAGGACATCCCTGCAGCTTCGTCCATTTCGCTATTCATGTCCTTCGACTGATTCATTAATCTCTCGCATGTACCTAGGATTAATTTGTGGCGCAGGTACGTTGATGCCATCTTGGCTCAAGATAACTTCTAATGTTTACGAAGTTCTGCGTGATCTTAATTAATTCCACCCATCACTCCAGTTCGCCTATGGTCAAGAGGATCAATATAATTCGCTTCAGTTCCTTTATCATCGGGTACATCATGATAATTTTCTTCAACTGATCCAAATTTCACAGTTTTTCGAACCAACCCTAACCTTTAGGTCGATTCACTTTAGCTCAGCCCAGCCAGTGTCCTCTGAAGTCTCCAGAGCTTGGAATAGTTGTGCTATCCCAGCTTTTTGACAAGAAGAACTTGAAAGAATCAGGAACAAATATATCATAAATGGTTACCCACCATTCCGTCGTCAATCAAGTGAGTAACCAACAATTTGCGTGCATGAACTTGCACACTGAAGGTGAGGTACTGGATTCCATTTCTCCCCCACCCAACTCCTTCTACTCTGCTTGATTGTACATGCATGTCATTTATTCCCAACATTTTCCAATCCATACAACGCATCCTAGCTTAACATGGTGTTACAAATGCATCAAAACTATTTGCAACCATAGCTTCAGCAATTCGTCCGACATCCCTCCCCCACGAATTCCACGTTCAGGAAGGTAGCTGCACTCACCACCACAGTGCATCCAGCAAGTCCGACACTAGTATACCTACCTGTCACATCATGCAGGAATCTTTTTACGAATCACAGTTACACTCGAAAGGGCCATTGTTTATGTTCTCAAGTGCGACACATGCCCTTTCCTTTACATTGCGCAACGTCATAGACCCTTAGGCCGTCGAAAGGTCGATCATGCCGGCACAGTCCCTTGAAATGATAGGGCTTATGCTCTTACGAAACACAAATCAGGAACGAACCACTGTATTAACTTTAGCAGCACCCAGGTTCTAAGCTACGAACAAATTGAGATATAAGACTGGGTCTAGAGGCATACTGCATAACAGCAAACAACTCACGTGAAATGAACACCATTAACAACTTTCAAAACTTGCAGTCGTGGATGTTTAATGACCTACCGGTGAATGTAATTTGACACATTGATGACGTCATTACAAGAGGTCGGCTACCAGATAAGCAGTGTTAATTCCTTCTTGTTTTTTTATGTTTTAGATGTTTTAATATTGTAAGTTTAAGCTCATTTCGTTTTTTTTGGTTTCTTTTATCTTTCGCAAGTCTTGTACCCATTACTGTCTTGTCCTGCAGGTGACCAAGGCGTGAATCCATAGCTGAAAACTAAAATTGGATATTTTTTATTCGACTTGTGGACATCACGGAACAACATTTTTACTTATTCTTCACTCCGCAAACTAATTCTTCAACAGTACAGGTAAGCTATTTAATCCGCAGGTGAGTGAGACCGTAATGTTCGATGCAAATTGTTCAGAAGTGTATTTTGGGAAAAATTTCCAGTTAAAAGTGTATAAATTGGTCGAAAATGGCAGGTTGGTGCAACAAGTCAAAATTAATTATACAGGCTCTGTGTGAAGACTACAATACTCACTATGATAGCCAACACAAAAAATTTGAGTTAATTTCCATATTAAAAAATTAAATTCGAGGTACTCACGTCACATACCCAGCAATGTTTTAGTAAGCTAAGTCATTCAAAAAGTGTGGGGTTGTTTAACATCTCTAATGTGTGGCACTGGTGGCAAACCAGACCACTGCACAGTGACTGAAGTAGGAGCTAATGATCTAGTTGTCGACGCACCATTAAGCCCGAATCCCTTGCTTTTCCACATCTGCAATTGCAGCACGATTTTGTACTAAGTAAAAGCACATTTTCCTACTTAACGGAAATTGGGTTTCACAAGAAGAATGAATGTACTGTTGTCCTTGTAAGCTTTTGCAAGGTTGTTAGCAGTGCAGTGGGCAAAAAGTGCTTCATATAGTGATGTCAGTGATGGCATTGATTTAGAAAGTGCATCTTTAACCCCAGTTAAGTATGTGTATAGGCAGTGCTGCGTAGAAAACAAGGGAGAACAAAAGTGTTAAAGATGTTGCTAAAGCAAACTCCCATTAAATTACCAAAGGCAAAAGCTCTTAACACGCGTGAAAAAGAGCAAAAAAAAAAGTGGTTGCGTTGCAGCAAGTGAAGCATTACGCAGCCTATTAAAAGTCGATAGGGTGTTTTATCGGCAGACCAGAAAAAAAGAAGACCTTAAAAAACGATAGGGCCATTGCAAACGACAAGGACGAAGATCTGGAAGGTAATTGGTTTTTTCCGGAGGGACGGTATGCTACACAGGTGACGGCACAACAAGACGAAAGGAACAGACTGGGAGCAGATCTTCTTGCTGCCGGAGAAATATAGAAAGGATCATAAAGATAGGTCATTAAGATGCTTGCCGCGGACAACAGGGAAGCTAGAAGTCCTAACAACACATTTTAGATGCATCAGAAAATTACTGTACTTATACCCAGTGGTATAATATGTCCCAGAATCCTCATCAACATGGCTTGTACAAGGACAACTGCAACGGAAAATGAAGAAAAAACCAGAGTAAAAACAAACTCTCATTGTGAGAACGATGCCATGACTGTAGAGTAGCCTACAACATTGGAGAAATGGTGATGGTCTTGCGATGGCACAGGAAAATTCAAACTGAAATTATTCCTGATGACTTACAGAAAATCACTGGGATGTGCATTATTGCGCAGTATTGAGTGTAACTAATAGAAATGGAGATTGGCGGTGCACAAAGCAACCCCCCTCCCCCCCCCCCAAACCCCAAAGAAGTTAAGCAACTAGAGCGTCATACTTTGAAATTATTGAAAGCATTGAGTGAAAGCATTGAAAGCATTGAGTGAAGGAGCACAAACAACAGATTGAGGGAGGGAGTTCCAGGGGGGGGGGATTGCGGCTTAATGGCGCGTCGACAACTTAGTCATTAGCGCCAACGTCAGTCACAGTGCAATGGTCCGGGTTCCAGGGTTCAACAACCCCTTCCGTGAAAAATTGAAAGCGTAGTTTAGTCCGAGAGACAGTGCCAGAAATACGGAGTGGGTGGCCACGAGTGAAGTTGAAATTTGGAATGAGGGAAAGAACGGGATCCACATCAAGGAGATTGTGAATAAGTTAGTAGGTAAGTATCATGTCGCCACAATGAAAACTGTCATGAATGGAGGAAAGCCCAAGTTTATGTTGACGATCGGAATAAGGTAAGGAACGAATAGTGTGACACCAATTGGCTAGGCGACGTTGGCAATTTTCAAGACGATTAAGTGAGTAAAGATTGTAGGGACAACAAATTCCTGTAAAGGGAAGAAAGAACAAAAACTACGTCGGTATGTGAACGGTAGTAATGTGGTGCTAAATTTAAGCTTACAGTCCTCTGACTTCGAATACAACACAAAAAAGGAAAAAAGAACACTGTTGCCGATGTCTTGAGCAGGTCGTTAGCAGAAAGCAATGAAGGGTATAAAGTTGTTGTTTGTATGCATTTTCATTATTGGTGTAAATATGAATTGTGTGCGGTTCCACTCAATGGGATAACATTTGACAGCTAATACCTATTTGCTTTACAGGAAGTTTATTTGGAGAAATGTGACAATCCAATTACTTTTTATTCCGTTTTCAGATTCCGTAGGTTAATTGGGTTTAGTTTGGGTTCATTTTGGACTAGAGGGTGAATCTGGGCCAACTAATGTATCTGGGTTTGGTAGTGAGCCAAACCAGGACAACTGTCACTGAGTCAATCCAAGGTCACTGGGTCACTCCAGATCAGTAGGTCACTGTTGGTCAGGAGCTACCATTGGGTCAATCCAGGCCAGTGAATCACTGAGCCAGTCCAGTTCAATGGGTAACTATGGGGTCAGTAGGTCACTCCTGGTAGCAGGTCAGTCCAGGTCAATGGATCACTGAGTCAATTCTTGTCAGTGGGTTAGTGTGGGTCAGAGGTCAACCTGTCATTCAGTCAATCCAGGTCAATGGATCACTAAGTCAAGCAAGGTTAGTGCTTCACTTGGTCGGTATGAGGGTCAAACCTGCCAGTAGATCACTGAGTCAGTCCAAGACAGTGAGTGACTACGTTTCAGGGGCTCACTACTGCCACTAGTATAGCCTGGCCATTGGATCACCGTGTCAATCTGCGGCAGTAGGAGATTCTGCGACAGTAGAAGATTCTGGATCTGGGTCATGGGTCAAAAGCAGTGACCCAATCCGCCTCTGACTGAAACGATAATTCTGGTAGCATCCATTTCGAATCTGCCCGGTCTCTTTGCCAAGGAATTTACAACAACATTTATTTTTAAAACCGAGTGGTAGGCCAACTACCATTCCTACGACAATTGCTCCTAAATCGTCAAGATTGACTACACGTGACAATTTCACCCAAAAACGTTATCGATTTAGAAAAAGTTGGTAACTTAAGAGCTCCTTCGCAGTCTCGATCCCCCCCTTCCGCCCCCTCCCCAGTACTCCGATCTAATTGAATGTTCGTGTGACGAACCTTACTCCGTCGTTTTGGTGAACCAATATTCGTTTGCCAAAACCCGGAACAAGTAATTTTCGGAACAACGGTTTCTTCCTTTTTTCCCCTCTTTTTGCGTTTTTTTCCCCGTCCGTTGCCAATTAGGGTGGGAGAGGGGCTGTTTTGGCAAGTTATGTGCGTCGTTGAACAAAATGTTTAAAGTGGAAGGTTTGTAACTTCTTTTTCTTCCTTCAAACGTTCCCCCACCCCCACCAACTTAAAAGCAACGAGTCTGTTGGTTGGCTTTTGCGCATGCGCCTGGCACAGGGAGCTGTAAATCCTCGCTCTAAAAGCGATTAAAGTGTCGGCTTAACCGGATTAAATTATGCTACTTTTTTGTTTAAAACAAATGAGCTAAAGCTCGGGCAACCCATTGTAATCAAAGTGCTATTTCTGCACATGTATATATCAAGACACACGCAAGTGTGTCGCCCGCCAAGATAAAACGATAACGTCCAGATAATATGTATATATGAGCATGGCGACCACTAGACCTGTTGTGTCTTTACAGCAAAGGTAGTTTGGCTGTTTTAGCCATCTGAGGATAAATAACTATGCGACAGAAAACGCTGAAACCAACGCTGAAAAAAGGAAAAGGATCAGAAAACTAGATTGGTGTTTTCACCTCATAATTACTAAAAAAAAACAAATGGATTTCATCAATTTGGACCAAAAAGAGCTGATATCTACCCCAAATCAAAACTTGTTAAGGATTCCCGCTAAGCTTTTCGGCCGTGTGAAGTCGTGATATCAAACGCCAAGCTCTTTCGCCAAGTTAATCCCACCGACTAAGACTTCAAACGTTAAATGAAATAATTGAAAATTGCACAGTAAGCAATTTTCATATATTTCATTTAACCTTCGAACTCTTACTCGGTGGGATTAGCTTGGCGAAAGAGCTTGGCGTTTGATATCACGACTTCACACGGCCGAAAAACTTGGCGGGAATCCTTAACAAGTTTTGTTTTGGGGTAGATTTGAATTCTTGTCCTTATTTTTTTTTTATTTTACACTCCTAAATGGGTAAAAAATACAACTTTACGTAATTATAAAATATGTTTTACCAGGAGTCCATAAAGAACAAGGGATGCAACGTATATTTAAGTTAATTCATCCAACACAAATTACAATATTAAACACAAAAAGCAGACGTCCGTCCTACAGAGCTGATGCTCGCATGTGGAGTGAGCGCAGCAGACAAAGACAAGCAATCACTATTATCTGTAACAATGGTCAAGTTATTCATTCAAAGGGTTTAACGAGCGTTAACCACTCCTGGTCATCTTCCCGAAGCCCTGAGGCCCTATGTCTGCAGCATTTAACGTCTGCAGTAACAGTCGGTGGGATTAGCTCAGCGGTTGTTCGTTGGTGGTGGTGATATCACTACTTTCTGGGTACACTTTTCGGTTAGTACATGGGTTAGGCGTGGTACACCATCAAGAAAACCCTGTGGCAGTCCTTTTTATTCTGATATCACTACTTACATTGGGTGAAACTTGGCGGGTTCGTTCATCTAAGTAAGATTTACCTTTGAATCCAAAAATGATTGCAATCGTTGCTGTTAGCTTTTTACTAATAGTGAAACCATAAAAAGGTGCGATTTCCAGTCAAATGTGAACTTTTTTTTTGTGGTTCACAAAAATAATAATAATAGGTTTATTTAGCAAGCGGCTCGAAATTCTGTAAGAACGTGTGTGTGCCGGTTTACAACATAAAAATATACAAGGACATGGTGCGAGGAAAAAAACAATAATATGGTGTTTAAACAGTAAGACAGTTTGATAGCAAAGCATAAACATATGGTTAGGCACTTAGCCTACACATTTGTAACTGACAATACCATTAAAATCAGTATGATAATAAAACAATGCTAACACGATCAGAATTATTGTAAACAATTCAATATCAGGGTCATCTCAGGAATAAAATACTGTAAAAAAATCAGAAACTATATACAAACAAGCTACCTTATATACTATCATAAATACTATCGTAAACAAAATTAAACTTTATCAAAAACAAAGCATGCTAGAAAAAAAGGCGTATCATTTAAAGAAAGAAAAGCTAATCGATTAGTTATCTGTCTAAAAAGTAAGCGGTTAGATGCTTTCCAATGGTTAATATTTTATTAAGTTGAGGCAGTTGCAATGGGATTTCATTAAAAATTGTGTAGCTGTTGCTTCTATTACCGTAATGGTTCCTCGCAAAGGGTACCTCATATCGGTAAGTTGTTTTTCGAAGATAATCATTTTTGGTGTTGGAACTGACTTTATATGCATCATTAAAATAATTTTTTAGAACAACTACAAATTCTCTCAACTGTCTTATTTTAAGAATTTCAGTTTTCCCTATAAACCTCCTTAGTTTTTAAACTTCCATATTCAGAATGCCAAATATCAGCCAGGTCTGTCGCAAAAAGTATTTTACCTTGGTGGCAGAAGTTTTTAATCTTTTACTTCCGTTGCGTATAACCGGAAAACCTACAATCTTGACAACCTTTTTTCACTTAGAAGCAGCTAACACATTTTATTGACAATCAGCTAATTGTATTAGAGAGCAAAGATCACCCTATTCAAAAAATTGTAGGGTCGTTGGTCGAGTGTTTATTTACCCTCACTATCGTCAAATTCACCAAAACCGTGGATCGGGTGATTATACCACAGTAGGTCGATTATACCCCGCTTCTCAACCTTCCACCATGATAGCAAGCGGGATATACTGTCTATTGCACATACTTAATAGCAAATAGCGAACACCGGTTTTAACAGCTAGCTTTTTTTATCACTATTTTTGCAGAACACCGGAGTTCACCTACAAGATCCGCCCCCGAGCTCTAACAAGATCCATCACAACAGCAGCGCTCCTAACGGTAGGTAAGTAACAACGCTTTAAAATTATCGGTTTCACGCGAGCAGGCACCGTGACCACGACTGCCTCCGCCGGATCGATACGGGGGGTTTTGTGAGGCTGAAACGCCTTTTGGAAGGCTTTAATGTAAGGCAGGTTCTCACAGGCTTATGGCCAATTCCTACATACCCAAAGTCGGGCTATAAACGGAAAGCTGGGATGTCTTCGTCTAAGGCCTTGTCTAGAGCTTTTATGTTGAAACTATTGTTTAGGATGGAAGTTTGTTCGAAAATCTACTTAAGACATTCCGACGCCAGCGGGTTAATTAACTGTCTTTTGGGAATGGCCGGCCGTTAAAATTGTGTAGTTGTTAAACGTGATTGGTTTAGACGTTCATGGGCCTTGTTTAATGGTGGTGGTAATTTTTTTTAATGTGTTGGCTGTAATAGCGGCTTATAATTACTTCATTTCCGACACACCGTTAACGTTTTCGAACCCAGCCTTTGTTTATTAGCATTACACATATTAAGCACATTTTGAAACACATTAAGTTGTGTTTGTGATTTGGTTTTATTTCTCCTGCACTGCACTTTGGCGTAAAGCTAAAATTCTAGACTTTCGATGCACGATTTTGAGGGTTAAAGGGCAATTATATCCATTTTGGCTTGCATGTTTTACTTTTGGATCACTTATACCACACGCCATGGCTGTTTGCTGTGACGTGCATATCACGTGTCTGGGCTAGTCCAATCAGACGGCCAAACAGCCGTTGTTCTCGTTCGTCATTGGCTAACTCATGGTGACGTCATGGCAAACAGCCATTGCGCATTTTTTACGCACTAACTAAATACAAGAGTATAGGAATGCGGTACGTACGTCCGGTACTAATATTTCATTATTGCATCACCAAAACACGTAATGGGAGCAGCCATTGTTTCGCGCGGAACAACCGAAATTAATGCTGACAGATGGCGCTACGCTGTTTCGATTCGGAAGTGTCGGCGGAGGCCCACTGAGATAGCGCTGTTGGCTGTGAGTAGCTCAAGCGTCTGGCAGCCTTAGCTGGCCAGTAATATCGTGCTGTTCGCTTACCAGTTATTTAAAGAAAAAAAAAAGGGGGTATCCATGTTGTTGACTGAATGGATTTGCGTGAACTAAGTACTGCAGGAGTGAAATTTTTCACACGTTTTTTGATAGAGAGACTACACCTTCACTTTTTCTAAAAGCAGTTGACCAGTGGACTCCAGTAAACGTACTCCAACAGCCAATCATGCCTCCTTAACAGCGATAAAACGACCACGTAGTATGTTACCCGATAAAACTACCAGCTTCGTCTCTCCATGTTGTTTTTACGATCGAATCGTCTGTTTTCTTGGTCTACGCCGCGTAACACTAGTATATGACAGAACGACCTAAACAAATTTCTAAACAAACACGACGTATCTGATGGTTACCATGGTAACCAGCGCATCTTTGGTTACTATGGTGACAAAACGATCGTCCAGCATCAGTAATCCACCCAAGCGCGTTAGGCCTAACCGCCGCTAATGTTCGAAGCGTGGCAGTAGAAGAAACTGCAGTACGTAAAACTTTTAATGTGGTTCTGAAATTAATCGTACATAGTTGAAAATACGTTACTCATAATTGTCGCAAATCTTAGTAACGTTACGGATCACATTGTATTTTAAATCTAAGAGCCAATATTTTCATTAAAAATAAAACATGTATTCACTTTGGTTGACGCGCTGTGACTTGTAATAATGTTCATCCTAAAGCAATAGTCAGCTTTCACGGCGAGTTAGGCGACTTTCGGCAATTTGCGATGCATCGTCGGGGAAACAAAACTACTTAGAAGACTACTACTTGCATCAAATACAACTCGATCGTAGTTTAAGTATCGAAAAAATGTTCTCAACCGCTCGTTGCGCTCCGAAACTGATAAAAACGCTAGTGTTAAGTATATTTTCAGCTTCGGAATATAACTCGGGTTTAAAACATTTATCGTGGCGTTGCAACTGAATAAACAGACGCAACGTAACTTTAAATACGATCATTGGGTCAACAATGTCCGCGTGGGGTAACGACGCACAATGAGAAACAATATTTTACATTGGGTAATGTTAATTTGGATACTCCAACGCCTTGTCCTTCGGGTTTTCTTTATGAACTCCTGCCATAACTTTAGGCAATCGAACAACCTTTAGTAATTTCACCCGGGCAATGCTGCATTCTTGCATCTGCCGAAAATGTTATGCTGGGATAGGGACTGTAGTAAAAGGTCACTTTGCCCCAGCTTATTCCTAAATAGTTACAGTAATGCTTTTGTTTACCAAATTTGCGATTCTTTTTTCGAACCATTCTGAAAGACCTTTCAGTAAACGATGAAACAAACAGCATAAACATATCTGCACGAGAATATGCCATACGTGGAAATAGGCATACAACCCAAGTTTTTAAACTTGGCCGTGGTGGCTGAGTAGTGGCAGAACTCGCCTAGCCACTTAAAGGTACATCCCTCCCGGTTGGCGTTCCTGTATAGCTCACTTTTGCAACATTATTTCAGACGCATATAAATGTTGCAAATACAGTCGTATTCATATTTTCCCCCTCGTGAGATTCACTCTAACCCACGTAAATGTTGCAGAAACTGTTTCGCGTAGAATGCTCGAATATAGTGAGATGTTAAATCCAATTTAATACCCCTTCAACAATTGGTAAAAAAAATCCGGGCTCGCCCCAGGCTTTCAAGTCCTGCTTGAAGTCGGGAACTTGAGATGCTGGCTTCGTCGCCGTGTTTCAGTGTAGAAAGGGTCCGAGAGCGACCCGCGTTTTAGGGAAACGTTTTGACTCTTAAAGCGCTGATAAACAACAGCGTGATAAAAGGATAGCAGGAGGAGGGGACGGGAAAGGGAAGGGAGATAGCTACAACGACAGAGCCGCAGATATCGTAATGAGAGAAACATTAATTGAAGCCCGGACCCTGGTAGATGTTGGGGTCCAATGTGGAAGGGGTACGGAAAGCAGAGTGTCGGGCTTTCTATTTGTGAAACCGTGGGGCCCAGACATCAAACGCGGTGTTAGGGTCCGGTGTGGAGGCTATATTATAAGTAAATGATTCTGCTACTACAAAAAGGACCCTGGCAAAGTTCCTGTTAGATATAACCGTGGATACAGTGAGAGACCATCCGACTTCTGCAGAAGTCATGGGATATAGTGCTTCCACTCCTTTTACTGAGGATTTTCACGTTTCCCAGTGTTTTCCCCTTTATCAGCAAAATATCCACTTAAGTTCCTCTTATTTCTTAGTATGCCTTTAAATTTTATCTAATTCCTAACAATTACTAAGCTTTGAAAACTGCTTGCACGCTTTCACAATGCTCACTTACACTAAGAGCTAATAAAGCACACGTAGTGGAACTCCTTTTATGTAATTCCGGGATACACTAATTATTGACTAAACCTAAAAATAATTTACATTATTAGGAGGAAATTTGAAAAATCTGCCTAAAAAAACAGCATGCATTTTACATTACTAAATTTCGAGTGCGTGCCGCGCCTCGCTGTTCTACTTTGGCCGCTAAAAAATAAGCGGCCGATCCGGCCCGGAAACAAGCTGACGCTCGCCTGGCCTGAAATGAATTCGGTAGTGTGAATCCGTATTAATTATTTTTTACTGAATCTTAGCACTACTTGGAATCTGCATTACAGTGAACCTCCTGCGCGTTACATGCTGTGAATGCTTACAACTGAGCTTTAAAAATAGTCTGGACATCTGCTTTGTCGGGAAAGCTGTTGCAATTTCTACTAATTATGTTTACGTGGTTGGGCGTGTTCGTCCGTAGAAATTCCATACCCAATTTAGCACGGTCGCCAGCCACAAATACGCAGGGTAATTACCAAAGATGCCTTCCCCCCATGCTCCACCCCTCCCAAAAAAAAAATCCGGACAAGTTTAAAGTCAATGATCTCGTAAATGATGCTCAGGCATTCTTCGTAACGAAAACTGCCAAGTTCGCTTATAGAAATCCTGTAAATTTAATAAATACGACAGTCTCTCCTTCTCCGGCTTCTTTTGTTTATTTTTCTTTATTCATCAAGAGTCAATGTTAGTAGCAAATTACCCAACGCACAAAACAACTTTAATATTACTACTTCTAAGCCTTTAACGGTCGTATTGAATTTCTGCGGCATTCCTATTCATTTTCGTAGATAAGTCGTGGAATTCCATCCGGTATTTAGTTTGTTTGGAGACGACCTAACCAGTGGGCTCTACTTGCTCGCTTTGCTTGGGACTCTTGAGCCCTCAGCAGTGGTGATGTTAAGAAAAAACCTTGGGGGGAGGGGGCGTGATATTGGTATTTATCGAGCAAAATATTCGTTTTGTCCAGTAACATTATTAGCCAGCATGTAAAAGGGGCGATGCCCCCCCCCCCCCCGTGCATGCCAGTGTTCCCCTGACGATGAACAGGAAAGATTTTGAGCATGAGAATGAGTGCAGAATGAGTGCAGAAACTTTTAAAACTGGAGGGCGGGTTTAAAAGGACATTCCTCGCAGCGCCATTTTTCTCGATGCTCCACATCAAGTATGGCTCCAAAGGTCTATTTCTTTACCGTTAGTCAATCCCTTGGTAAAAATTCGTTTTAAAATGTGTCGTCTAGGAGATTTTCTGTTGAATAATATTTAACTGTATTTACTGCGTCCTGCAGTATATGATCCTTTGCGCGCTTACAATAGCCATGACGTTTCATCTCTGTGTGTGCATGCACGAATTTTCTAATAATTACCATGAGATCAAAAATCTAAAAGACTTAGTGCGTTAAAAATTAAAATTAATTATTCCAATAGATCGCCGAAGCAAAATTATAAGACACTAGCCAAGAAAATTATAAAGTGTGATGTTAAAATACGAGAATCATTCCGGTTTGTGACGACACGATTAATGCGTTCATTCTGGTTCGTCTATTATGCGCAATGCCAATTGAGACAGTAGCTGCGTTCTTCGCTGCGAGGAACGCAGCTACTATCTCAGTTGACCTTTGCGATGCTACATGCGCGGATGGCGATCAGCGCGTGGCTGTTATAAGGCAGGCCGGGTGTCCCTTTAGAAGCTATCGTTCATATTGACCGACAGACACCATCGCATGCCGAGAACCTCCTCGACGCTGCTTTCTACCGCTTGTCTCCAAACCCATTCTCACCAGTTGTGTGCTACATTTCTAGGAGTTTAAGATTGTTATTTGTTTCTTTCTAAGTGTTTCTAAACTAAGTTACTGTTAACTTCGTTAGCTCAATGGGGTGTATTCACTATGAGCTTGGTTTATCCATTGTTGTTGTTTTATGAACTCGGATTCGATGCGCTTTTTGAATTTATTGTCATTGCTTCGAATGATATGGTTCTGATGTTTCTCTGCCTTTTATTTTGTTACTTTGGAGAGCAAATTGGGTATTTTTGTTCTGCTCGGTTGCCCGTGCCTATTTTTTTGTTTTGTTTTGCGTTTTTTTTTTTGTTCTTTTTATTTTAGCAGAACCCATCTACAGTGCGGCTGCAGCTAAGATAATCTAATAATGTAGAGACAGTCGTAAACAGATAAATATTACACGCCAGCGTCAGAGAACAGTCATAAAATAAACATCAAACAAGAATTCGTTTTGACGAAGTGTATAAAAAAAAAAAGAAAGAGGAAAAATGCTTTTTGTATCGTAAAATTTTCATCCTTACCAAGCCAAGCAATAAATCTTGAGTACGGTACATTTCTTATTAGAACATTAAAGTCCAATTATTATTTTTAATGTGTTCGGCTGTCATGTTGACTGACGGGAATTTAAATTATGCTACACGCTTTGTAAAATTAAAACTGTGCGTTTTGCTCGAAAACCGCTACTCGTATTTATTATACAAATTTTAAAAATTCAGAAAAACGTATACAGAGCAGAAAAAAAACATTGAAAAAATCATGCAAACAATTTTTAAACTGAAATTTGCTGGTCATGTTGAAGGAGCGATAATTATATATTTTTCTAGAGGGGCACCGGGTTATTTTACGCCCACCCCCTCCCCATTCAATAATAAAGATTAAAATACTTAACCCTCTGTGGGTTATTTTGCGTCAACCCCCCATTCATTGAAGAGCTTTACAATTTTTTGGAACAATACGATTGTAAAAACATTATTTTATTAGGAGACATCAACATCGATATATTAAGTGTATATTCGAAGCTTGTCTCGGATTACCTTGATTTAATGAGCGAATTTGGATTCCGCTCGCTTATGAACGTTCCAACTAGAGTCACACATAACACAAAATCATGTCTTGACCACATTTTTGTTCGATTGCCAGACCGAACTAATGCAGAATCGGCTGTAATTCAAACCTCAATTACAGACCATTTTGGAACCGCACTTTATATTGACATAAAAAACCAGCATATTAATCCAATGTCTGACGATAAACATTCGTGGAAAATTAACTACTCTGCATTTGAAAACCTTACCAGAGGTGAAAACTGGCAGAATGTGTACATGCAGCATGATGTAAATGTGGCCTTTAATATTTTTTATGATAAGATTAGCATGTGGTGTAGGGGATAATTATTGCGTCCGGGAGCCGCCCCAATGCCAACCCCACAGTTAAGGGACAAGCTCTAAAATATGCCATGGTGGTCAAGGGGTTGCAGGAATTCCAAATTTACCTTAACTGACGGATCAAGGCTAGAAGTCGTGGTTCAGTTTTGGTGTTGGTTTAATGTAACATTTGAGCGATAGTGTGCTCTGGCTCGCCTGAAGTTCTTGGGCGACACTAACCTCGGCTTAAGGCCTTAAATGGAACGTCAACGGCATTAGGCTTACTTGGGGAAATTTAGATTTATAAGTTTCGGGAAAATTTTGTTAAGTTGATGACTGCTAAACTAAGTAGCAACGGGGTTGCAGTTGTGGACTAGCAACAGGATGGGTCAAGTTTGAATTTAAGTTGGGGATAGGGGAAATTGGGGAAAAATTGTAATGTTAGGGCCGAAATTACCTTATGATGTGGGGAGTTGGAGAGTTGGAGGCGGAATGGAATTTTAAGTTAATAGCTAATTGTTAGGAGCACCCGGCGGATGATCAATTGATGTCAAGCATCATGTACAGGTAAATCATGGCTATGTATTGTTACAACAATGGATCCGATATAGATTATTTCAACTAACAATGAGTATTAATTTTGACAATGGCACATTACAATTTGACGTCAGGTGGACGTCGGGCTTGGCAGATTTCATAAACCGTCAGCGTGACCTTGCTGGGGTGGTAAAATTCCAACGTTGAAATCCGGAAATAACTCTCAACAGTGGATGCAATCCGCTAAGTGTAAAAAACGTAAACCTCCTTCCAAAGATAACAAACTTAAGCCATGGATGACTAGTGGTATTCTTAAGTCGATTAGGAAGCGTGATATGTTGTTTGGTAAACTTAAAAAGCAACCATTTAATTAGAGACTGAAAAATTACTATACTAATTATCGTAATTTATTGACGAATTTAATTAAACGACAGAAAGAGGATTTTTACAAAGCTAAATTTGAATCTGCTGGAAAAGACATTAAAAAGAAGTGAAATGTTGTACAAGAATTAACTGGTGGAGCACAAAAAGGTAATATACTTCCTAAAAATGGCGATTCGTCAGCGCTTGCTGCCCAGTTCAGTGTTCATTTCTCAAATACCGCAAGGTCACTGAACTCTGAAAATTTAAGTAATACACTTCAGTGAGGTGCAAATACGCATACTCCACGCAATCCTACTTTCTTTCTCAAACCCGTCACTAAAATTGAACTTGAAAAATGTATTGATAACTTGATTAACGGCAAGGCTCCAGGTCATGATGGGGTCACTGTTAAATTACTTAAGGACAACAAAACTACTTTAGTACCCATCTTATTAGTAAAGGCGGTAGCCCCTACTGTAAGGTTTGACCTCGGTCTCCCATGTTAAAGCCGAAATTTCGATGCTTAATTTCTCCGCCATCTTTCAACATTTTCTACTGAAATTTGGTATGTGAGCTTTTACGGGCTTGGCCAACACGTGTACCAAATTTTATTTATTTCCGATTTGTCACATTGGAGATCTGGATTTGAGCTGGAATCGTGAGTTTCGTTTTTGTCTTATATGATGATGATCTTTGTGGGACACGTTTATACAGTCCACTCTACAGACCAAACCATTTGTCGTAGAAAGCTGGTTCTTAGCTCATTTGAAAAATCAACTTCCGGAGAAGTGCCCTTTATAGAAACAGAAATTTCGATTGGTCGTCTCGTTCCGGAGTTATGGGGGCCCTGAACGATCTATTTTATTGTTTTACATTGTTTTAAACATTGTTTTTATGCAACAATGCCAATCAGCAAACGCCAGACGGAAAGCGTAAGCAAATGCTAACAATGCTGGTGAGACAACAATTTATCCGCGCGTGGGGAGGAAGCATTATCCTTATTACTAATCGATGTATATGATTTCACGTCATTGTCCCGTGTTAAAGCTAAAGTGTCCGTTGTACATTTGGCTTGCCGTCCTATATTACAAATACGGACAAAGCCGCTGATAAATAGCTGCGGACAAACCAACTTCCAAAAGAAAGACTTGCACTGAATATGCGAGTGAAGCGAGCGAAATTCAGTGCATTTGCAACGAGTGCAGACAACTAGCTTGGTATGTCAAAGTATCACAAATTAGAAAACAAAAACGAGCTCGTTTGATGTTTAAGGTAAGGTTTAACTGATCCGAAGTCAAAACAGCAAAGTAACAAAATTAAACCTTCGTGTAAGGTTTCACATACCGCAGTGTTCCTGTACTGTTTAGTCCACGTGAAACCTTACTGCTGTATTCAACCATTAGGACACGTAAATAAAATCAAAACCATGTCACAACGTTCAAAATTGTTGTAAGAAAAATATAGTGAATAATATAGGCTACACACAAGCTATTTTGACTGGTACAATTTCAATTTATCATTGTGTGATGCAGTGTCTTAAACGTATATACGTCTTTGTAGGTGAAGAAGTTCCACAAATAGGACCGAAAATGAATTCGTGTTTTGCTTTGAATGAACCGTGGCTTCTTGGTTGTCAGGGGGCATCTCGACTTACCATGGCGTCTTCACCGCAACCTACGAACCAATTTTGAAACTGCTGCATTACCTGACGTCTCCGTTAGCGTTATTTTTTTTTATAGCTGCGTGCAGCCGTTTGTTTTGAATGCAACTCGCTTCGGGGTGGGTTGTTTTGTTAACCGTAACAAAACTTTGGCAGGTCTGGAGGGGCACTTCTCCCTGACCCGGTGCACAGCACAACGCCCCAACAACTCACCATCCTAGCTAGGTTATACGTTCACTGTTTACTTACTTTTCCTTTGACAACGTTTGCTCTAGCTATGGTATTGTGGTAGCACACGTTCTTGAATCTTACGCCCCCCCCCCCCACCCCCGTTCTCCCCCACCATCACAAAAGTTCCATTAGCCGATTGAAAAGACATCTTTGCGTTAACAAGCTTTGACGGTATGACTTCTGCATTAGGCCACGTCTTCCGTCCAATTCTTGATTTCGAACATAAATTCCAGTGACAGTCCCTGCAGCCAAGTCGGGGGTTCCGTAACTACAGCATCGTCGTTTCCTTAGCCGAACAAGCTCCTTCAATTTCCTCCTCGATCAGCTCAAAAGTGATGAGAATGGAATCGGGGATTCTTTTAATTTCGCCGCCCGAAAATGAAGTCACGGCGCTTTTGAGCTGTCTAAATTTCTTTTCCTGGGGAAAAGATCTTGAAAGTCATTTTCCAATCTCGCCCTCTGTGTGAACGAGTTCTGATTCGGCAGGCAGCAGTCTTATTATACGAGAGTAGGAAATATTAATAGGTGCTGACGATCTGATAAAGGGCGAGCATGAAATGCCAAGAGGCGCCGGTTTTAGGAGATGACATTTTTCAAGATCCCTCTGCTGGATCAAACGGAAGTGGGCTGACGTGAAAATCTCACAGGTGGAGCGTCGTTAGCGATAAATTTGAAAGTAGCTTTAACTAGGTTTCGTGTACTTACCGGCCAGTATTTTTTTTTTTTTAACTGATAGCCAGTTTTCCAAGCCTTCGTTACAGTTTACAGTTTACAAGGAAATAATTGGTAAAAGACGAACCTGACCTGACACCACAAGAGCGTGTCCACGTGTGGGTAAGGCTCACACACAAAAAACAACAAAAAAACGAAAAAGTTTCTTTAAAAACTGGATTAAAAACAGTCACTAATATGGAAAACAGGTTTTCGAAAATCAAACAAAGCACGATAAGTACAAATAATTAAGAAAAAATCGAAAAAAGTACAAATCAAACAAAGCATGATTAAGAAGAAATTAATAAATAAAAAATTGGAAAAAATGTATAAATCAAACGGATCATAATTAAGAATAAATTAATAAGAAAAAATGGGAAAAATGTATAAATCAAACGAAGCATGATTAAGAACAAATTAATAAGAAAAAAGAAGAAATGTATAAATCAGACAAAGCATGATTAAGAACAAATTAATAAGAAAAAAGTGGAAAAATATACAAATTAAACAAAGCAAGATTAAAAACAAATAAATAAGAAAAACGTGGGGAAAATGTAGGAGTACTAGAAAACAATGCAACCAAATAAGAAAAGCTGGCAGTATTAACTCATAACGCTAAACAGCTTTGCTAAGCTCATAGGGTTTTTATCTTATAGGCACCCACACAAATGTTTTTTGAACGATTTCAACCCAGTAATAAGTTTAATTCCGGTAGGCAATGAATTAAAAAAAGTTACTACCTAAAAAATAACCCCCCTGCCCACACAACTAGGAGTTTTGTTGGGAGGGGGGGGGGGGGTTGTAAAAATAATTAAAAGTCCGTTCGGGGGTCCGAGAATTTACTAAGGGGTCTATAGGAGACTGAGGGTTGCTTAAATCTCTCGGAGCCCTGTAAGACAACTCAGTTTCGGCGGTTTTGCTTCGCTCACTCAATCAGCGCATCCTCTGACTCAAATCACCCACCCACGGCTAAAACTCCCCATCTATTACTTCTATTATATTCTTCCGTGTTCATGCTGGCGGAAAATAAATGAGGCTCGAGGCGGTCTCGAAGCTGCTCCTTTGAGAAGCATGCTATCCTGAAAAGCTTCCCCCTGATGCTGCACTCCCACAGACGGGCAGTAGCTTACACTTAACTTTTAAAAGTGCTTACGAGTAGTAGTCTTGATTTCTACGATCTTATTATGTAGCTGAGTGACAAGGGTATCTGCACCTTGGGAAACTTGGGCGCATTTTCTAAATGTGTTTTGACTTGCGGTTATGCCAAGCTCAT